>JAHWFO010039730.1:344558-356195 GCA_023313115.1 Rhysida immarginata | reverse complement strand
GGGGGGGGTCAAACGAACTTCGGGCTGACGACGGAGTTCAAACGAAATTAGCGTTTCATATACATCACAGTACATTATTTAAGCAGTATATACAATGTTCAGTTCATTAAACAGTATATTAATTCACTTTTTGTTTGAATTCCCCCTCGTTTAACGCTAAAACGAAAGTAATTTCTCAAAAAGATGGCAACTTCAAAACTGCTGTGATCTGATAAAGTTGCATTTTGTCCTGTTGCTTCTTTTCCGATCATAGGAGAAAGAAGTTAAGTATTGTTGATTTTAAAGCGACTTTTTTCTGATTTTTAAAAGAAACATTTGGATGAAGATCAGTGGGAAAAAGATAGTCGACGGAAAAATTTTGGATGTTAAAAAAAAGAAACTTATTGTTAAAGAACAGAAAAAATGTAGAGGAAATTATGATAGCAAAAGTACGGTAATGCATACAAAATTGTCATGAAATTAACTTTTCAGTTTTACATATTTAAAATTTCATTTGTATTTTGTTGTTGTTAAGTTTAATTTAAAAATCAGTCAATAAATTTGCTTTTTTTTTTTTCTTCATATAAGCTTATCTATTTTATTTCGTTTTTTTTCAGTAACGAAAAATTATCAATTTTTTTTAATAATTCCTTGATTTATTCTTTAATTATGTAATGTTTAATAAAAATTTTGATAAGGTGGATATTCATTTTATTAACAAAAATTGTGACTGATAATTAAATGAAATAATAAATGGGAAGAAATGAAAAATGGGAAGAAACATAAAATAGGAAAAAACAAAAATTAAATTTTAATTTACATATTTTCAGTCTATTTTTTCTCTAATAATTAAAAGTGGACTTTTATTTTCGATTTATTGATTCACTCCATTAATTTGAGGGTTTTTTTAATGCCAAAAGAGCAAAATTTCTTGTTTCTGCTACACTAATCTATAGACAGCTTGGACACAACATGGCTGCTTGGCCTCTCATGGCCACACTCTGGTTATAAAGGCACTCTACCCATCCTAAAGCAGCCATTTTTAATGTTAATCTACGGGGAAAACGGCGGTTTTAATTGAATTTTTTTAAGTACGAGGGGAAACAATTCGGTTTTCAAAGATTTATTAAAATTCAATAATAAATGAAAATTGTTAAAAAAAATTGTTTTAAGTGCCAGATGGATTTTCTTATGAAAATTCGCATATAAAATACCGCTTTTTTTAAACATCATTTTGCTGAGCTACATAATTTACTAATTCCATAAAAATGTTTAGCCTGGCATTTTTTAATTTGAGAAAGCAATAGCTGTTGCAAATTGTTAAATTTTCGCTTCTGTTAAAATTTTTATTACAAATTTATTTTAAAAATTCATTTTAATTAAAAATAAGAACTTGTGAAAAAGTGATAGATATCAATAAAGATAGTGAGACATTTAACATTTTTAACATCACCATTTTTATTAATTCAGAGCAAAAAATTGTAGTTTCTCCCATAGGTTAACATTAAAAATTGCTGCCTTAGGGTGGATAGTACAATCTGCCATCTGGTGTCTTCTGATGTCTAAATTCTTCCCCATTGAAAGAAACAGTCATTAGTGTTTAATGTTTTTGAAGAATAAGTGTTATGGTTAATTACATCAAAATATTTATAGATCCAGTAGTTGCGACATTTTTTATAAAGACAGGCAATTAAGTGAAACTTAATTTTACCAATAATCATTAGTGTTTCAGGATACATTGTTTATAAAAGCATGTATAGGAGGTTACAAATATATAAAGGGAAGTACAGCTGGGTCATAACCACCGAGAGAGAAGGCCTCCGCAAGGAAACTGAATACATTGTTACATCATCATAGACAGTGCATTGTTATTCGTATTTCTACCAATAATAAGCCCTGAATTTGCACTATCTATGAAGATGTAACATTGTATTCAGTTTCATTGCGGAGGCCTTCTCTCTCGGTGGTCACGGCCGTAGACCACGAGATAGACAGGCCCTGGTGCGGAAAAGTCACCTGATCATCTTAGTCCGAATAACAATGTTATCTTCATTGTTTCCATCTTGGATTTTAATAATCAGCAAATTTTCGTTGTTACTCGGACTAAGATGGTCAGGTGACTTTACCGCGCCAGGGCAACACCACCTAGACAGAAGGCCTGCACACAGAAACTGTATACATTGTTACATCATCAACAAACAGCCAAATTTAAAGCATATTATTGGTAGAAATACGATTAACAATAGCCGCTTTTGTGTGATGTAACAAGGCATGACGTTTCTGTGCGCAGGCTTTCTCTCTAGGTGGTGTTGGCCAGGGCCTGTCTTTCACGTGGGCTACGAGTTAGGGCAAATTTATGGCATATTATTGGTAGAATAACAATGCCCTAAATATGATGATGTAACAATGTATTACGTTTCATCGCAGAGGCCTTCTCTCTCGATGGTTACAGCTGGGTAGCCTATCCGCTCATACATTGTTACATCACAATATTTCGACCGTTGTTAATCATAATTCTACCAATAATAAGCTCTAAAGTTGGTCGACTGATGATGTAACAATGTATCACGTTTCAGTTGTTTGCTTGGCTTTCTTTCTTGCAGTCGAGCGGATAGGCTACCTAGCAGTACTGCCCTGTATACAGGGTGTCCCATTTAAATCGTACAGGCAAATATCTCAGAAACTAAGCATTGTACGAAAAAATGTCCAAAGTGAATTATTTCGCGTGGGAAATTCATTAGCCTAAATATTACCCCCCCCCCCTTTATGAGGGGGGTTGGGAACTTTGAAGTCTTAATTGTATATTCAGATTGTACACAATATTCGAGACATGTTTTATTCGCGGGTTTTCAAAGTTTTTTAGTTCACAAGCTAAGTCTTGGGGGCAGCAGTCCTATGGAGGCCGGTTCTGTGCTTGTGTATTGAAGAATATTAGATTTTTGAAATTCTGACTTCAGGTTCTTAAAGACCATTAAAAAGTAGAATAGGAATGTCTGTAAGACCCACTCTCTATCTCTTTGTCTTCATCGATAAAATTGAGTTCAAAACTTTAAAAGTTCCACACTTTCAGGGCCTTTATCTCCTAAACGGTTGGATCAATTGAAAACACACCAAGAATAAAACATTTCTCGAATATTGTGTACAATTTGAATATACCATTAAAAATAGGGGTTCCAGTTTAAGATTTCAAAGTTACCCCCCCCCCCCCAGCCCCCTCACAAGGGGGGGGGGGGGGGGTATTTTTTTGGCTAAAGAACTTCCCCCGCGAAATAATTCATTTTTGATTTTGGTCATTTTTCGTATAATACTCAGTTTCTAAGATATTTGCTCGATACGATTTAAAGGGAACACCCTGTATATATTTGCAAAATCCTGTACATGTTAACATTGCTTGTCTCTATTTGTAAAGTTTTTACTAAAATGAGTTCTGGCATTAAAGGTATACATAGCATTATTGGGCTAAAGTATCTTATTAAATAAAAATAGATTTTAAGGAATATACCCATGTAATCCATCTCTCCAATCAACTTGGAAAAAAACACCAAGAAAGTAGTTTGCCAAGTCCAGAAAAGTTTGAATGAATGATTTAAAGGTAAACTCCACGGAAAAAATCCACTTTATTTTTTTTGCATCATAACATTAATCCGGGTTAATAGAGTATATATCATTTAAAATTTTTCGATTTTTCCTAATATTTTATTAAGAAAAATGCCTCGGAGAATTGAAAATTTGCGTGGGATCTTCTATTCCTTCTCCACAGAACACGGCGGAACAAGCTGTCATTTCCTGCCGCGAAAACCTCGGGGAATTTCGTCGCCGAGATTCTAGTCGCTTAGAACGATTTTGCTAACCTGTATTATGTCGGAAAGCCTTCAATTTGTTCTCTGTTTGGATGTGTAAATAGACAGTCGGATAGAAATTTCACGTTTCATAGATTTCCACAATAAGAATCGATTAAAAACAGTGGATTAGTTTTTGACAGCGAGAGAACTGGTATCCAACTCCAAACAGCATCGTGTGCTCATTTTGAAGCGTCTTGCTTTGTCTACGCGTCCGCCATTTAAAATTCAGTATGCATTCAAACAAGAAATTCGCCGAAACCACGTATAAGGTGGAACTAGATGCTCTCCCAACTTTAAACGGGCCTGACGTTCTTCAAGAACAATGACCGCAACAGCACTCGTTAAACGTCGAAGGAATGAAGAGGTAAGTCTATCTGCTGTGTAAAGGCGGAGACACACATGCATAGTTTACATCCGACTAGCTGTCGCATGCGACTCTGGAACGACTACTTCCGGTCTCAAACGGTCAGTCGTAGAAGCCGTGCGACTAGTTTTTCCGACTTCAGCTCAGTCCGACTTTCACGCGACTTGTCGTTCACGATAACCAATCAGGTTGCGAGAATATACACGATTAGCATCATGGGAAGTGACCGCTCTAGATGAAAAAAAGAAAATGGAGGCTTCCATGGAAACTCCATGTGCAAATAAATTTATTAGTTTAATAAATTGTATTTTTGACGCGTAATCGAATCCATTTTGGCGGAAATGAATACAGTTTCCTATGTGACTGCAGCGCTATCACGAACACAATTTGAGTTAAAATGCTTGTCGGTTGAAAATCGTGCGCGCGGAAGTTGGAAATGTGTGTTTTGCTAGTCGCATGGACTCTGGTGTTGTTTCAAGTCGGATGAAAGCCGTGCGCATCAAAGTCGGGTATGTGTGTTGGCACCTTAAGGCACACGCCGCCCTAATGTGCACACGCTGACGCGGCAAGCAGAAGATCCCGTTTCACGGTTTAATGCGTAGGGCTGTATATTGGAGAAGTTGCAGTAGCATTTAATTCTGCTAAAGGCCCTTATATATCGCTGTCACTGTTATCAAAATCGCAGTCATCACTACCTGTCTTGTTTCATATTCATAGTCCATTGCTATGCCCAATTGACAACTAACCGATAGTGTCCAATGTGTAACGTCACGAATTCGAAACCCCTTCGCGCTTCTCGGCAACTTGTGACGTAACAGTTACCGAACAATGGCGCCAGTGTCTATCGCAGGGGGAGGGAAAAATGAAAGTTTTTTTTATATATTTTATCATTTTTGAGTACGAATTGAAAATTTTTATACATGCTACTTTGTTATTGAGACTTTCATCTTTCATTTTAAAGAAAGTTGTTTTGGGTGTGGAGTTAACTGCTATTATCTACAAGAACTTATCGAGATTTTCTTCGACTTTTCTTCGAATTTTCTTAGATGTGTTTTTAATTTTTTTGGATTAAAAAACTTTGTTTTTGATCAACAATATACCATTTTATTATCGGATATTTAAAAAATCTGTTGTGGGCATCACGGGACTCCCTTGTACGAATCTTTATTGAATGCTTTTTTGGGAAATATTTCTCATTATAGTTCTTAAGACACGTATAGTTATTTCCGTCTCTCTCTTTGTTATCTAAAAAGTCCAATTGTTGAAAAAAAATTTGACAGCCATTTTTATTCTTCAAATATAGTTCTTCAAATAGTTCTTCAAACTCTGACGTCAAACAATCAAACTCTGATGTCACAAACTGAGCCACGCAAACAAAACTCAATAGACATGAAAGGAAATCTGTAGTGGGCACCACAAATACATACATGTATGTTTGGCCTAGCCGATTAGCAATCAAAACGGAAGGTGCACAACTAAATGTTACTACAGTCCTATATAGGAAATTTCAACTTTCTACGGCTAATCGTTTTTGAGAAATGCAAAACACACACACACACATACACACGCGCGCGCTAGCATACTTACGTACGTACAGACCTCACGCCGAAACACGGCAAAATGGATTCAGGGATGATCAAAATGTATATTTCCGTTGCAATATGAAAACCGAAATTTTTCGCGATTAGGCCTACAATACTTCCTTTATTTTGTACAAGGAAGTAAAAAAGTTAGAATTAACCAACCCAAAAGCACTTTGTGTTAATAAAGTAAATTTAAGAGACAACAGTTTAATCGAATCTCTAACAATTCCAACACAATTTACAAATAAAATGCTAGGAATAAGTATTATTATACATATGTAGAGAAGACCGGGGCAGGTTTGGTATCCACCTTTTTACTTTCGATTTCACGGGAGCGGCCATGATTAAGTTTCGAATTCGTCAGATCAGATACTGTGTACAACATTCCTGCTCTAATTTTAATATTTAGTGGCAAGTGATGAACATGAGTTACATGTTTATGTCGAATTGCGATTGCATTCTTTAGTCTGTTTTTAACGTGATTGTATAAGTAGCATGGCGGTTAAAAAAAAATCAGACAGCATTTGTAAAAATGTCTGTATTTGCTTACTTTAAAACATGTTTATAATTATATTTCAGATTATGAATATAAATCAATTCTTCAGAATGTGTGATGTGAAGTGCGCACTTGTTTCATATTTCGACATTTACAATTATTTTTATTGAATCAAAAGCATTTGACCATGAACAAATGAAAGCATATAAAAACTTAGAGGCATAAACTTATTTTCCAAGTGTATTTCTTGAGCTAGTGTATTATCACAAAAGGAACTTATTACATATCTTAAACCAAAGGTCATCTCTTCTCAGTGATGTAAAAATACAAGGTTATATTGTATAAAAACTATTACAAGGTCGTCTCTTCTCAGTACATTGTATGAATGAGGCAGGTCAAAATTTAAACAATACTAAATTTATTCAATATAGGAGTAACGTGTTTCGAAGCTTTCACTTCATCAACAGATAACAAAGCGTCTGCTTCGAAACGCGTATTGGCTAATTTTCAATAACGCACAATCGCACGATGACTGACTGAAGTTTTATTAATTTAACCATTACTTCTTAGCCTTTTACTGGGACTAAATAGAAAAGGGGGTATATATCTGTTTGTTAGAGGAGGGGTCTGGGGGATGCAGCCTGTTAAATAATAAATTCATTTAGCTGGGTCACATTCAATCATCGCGGACAGTGAACAAGCGTATTTAATAAAGCTTATATTTAATCAATTTAGTATTGTTTAAATTTAGACCTGCCTCATTCATATTGTAATAATGTTAACTTTGCAGTTCACAGCCTTAGTGGGTTTATTATCTTTGTGAAATGTGAATAAATGATAAATAATTATTTACTGAAGCGGCCTTAGAGGGGGTGGAGTCCTTCCTACTAATAACACTGCTTCGATTCTCAATTACATTCTTCCTCTCTCCATTTTCTAAGGATTTTTGAGCATTTGAATAGACAACTGCACAGTACGAACCCATGCTGAATTAAAAGTCAAACTGTAAAGCAAATACAAAGAAGAACCAATCCAAGGCATTACGAAGGCACTGAGCTATGGCATGGTCTTCATTCATCCATCGCTGTGGGCATGTTATAATGGCGGACGCACAGTGAGACATCTGGCGGATTCAGATGACAACATCAGACTTGCAAAAGCTGAATAGGGGTAGGTTTACACATTTCTTATAGTTCACATACCAGTGGTCGGAGCGCTCTGCCGTCGAGTCGAGGAGAAACGTTACAACCGCCGTGTACCCTCAAAACAGTCTGGAGTCAGTCGCGTATAAGAACAGTGAAATAGACAGCTGTATCTAATTTTTTTTCTGGTACGTAAATTTTTGCACTAATATATTGGCTGTTACAAGATTTGTACCATTAGCTCATAATAACTCATTTATTAAGTAGCGGAAGAATGGAGCTACTTATTGGTTTCACAATGTCCGTCTGTTGTGGGAGTGGCAGAACTTGGTCATTAGAACTATGGCAACAAATGGCATATATCATTCGATCGGAAATAATGAGAAACGAAAGAAGTAGAGCTCTTTTACACTTTCTAAATATACGTTCGAGAAAATCAATTTTTCGATTAAAAAATTGGAGGGGGGGGGGGGATGAAGAGTGCAGATAAAGGGGTAAAAATAGATGGCCTCAGGGATTCCGCTACTTTCCTATACCTTTCTCGGGAGGATTAATTTCTTGTTGCTTATCCTGTTAGACTCTTATATTGAGGTTATTTTAAGTTATTGAGTTGATTGTTAACCTTATGAACAAAACTTAGATGCTCAGTTTTAACCAAAAAATGACGATGGGGCAAATTTACACAGGAAACATGGCGCAGATTTACACACTGTTTAAGGCCATATAAAAAGTCAAAAACCTGGAGAACAGTGGGTACAATGCACTTTGTGTATGAAGTGGGCACATGATCACTCTATTACAAAAAGTAATTCAGTATATTTTGTATCCTGTAAATTTTTATTTGGTAATATTTGTATTCTGTATTTGAAATGTGTGCATCCTGACTCGTTTGAACTCACTGAATTAAACGAAGTAATAAATATTGCAAACTGTTTGAATTTTATTTCTAATAAACCTTATATTTCGTTATGTTAAATGTGTAGAAACATACCCAGGACAAGTTTACACAGATGAGATTTTAAAAAGAAATTTTTATTTTGAGAATATAAATTTAACGTAAGCTAAAAGGCACTATACTGTACCTTAAAGTTTAAATAATTTTCACGACTATTTGATTTAAAGTAGAATAAATAAAATATCTAAAACGGTTTGTGTCGCGGAAAGAGAAAGGAGGAGTACGGAAATAAATGGTAAGATTTTAAGAGGAAAGTTTTAATAACATTTCCAATTAGAAATTTGAAGTACAAAATTAAATTCAATATTGGATAAACAATTGTAAGAGTTCCAATCCAGTTATGTCTGTAGGGCCGTAGCAACGAGGGCGTTGACCTTCCTGGCGACGAAAATCGTAGCGGACTCTGATAGGGGCAGGCGGGCCTCGATCGCTACTTGCGTCCAATGGCGAGGTGACCATCTGCTGAAGCTGGCCGCCGTAAATTCAGTAAACGGCGATCTTCCTGGGTTTCGAAAGTTGACCCGGGCGACTGAATTGGGAGAAGATAACGGAATTAGCAACAGTGTCGATTATCAATGAAAGAGAAATGAAACTTCTTAACAGTCGATTTATCAGCGAAAGCTTAATTCTAACTTGGGAAGAAGAATTAGCATTAGAGCACGTAATAAAAATTCGAAAAGTTTGAATTAAGTTCTTAGTCTAAGTACGTAAAAATATGTATAGGAATACTCCTATGAGCGGTGAAGGCAACCAAGCTCGGCTCGCGTCGAGAGCTCTCTTCGCGGAGCGCGCTTGCAGTGCCTGTGACGTCTGTCTCTGGGTCGACCGGGGCACTGGCTAAGTTGAGTGAACGAGCGTTCTCGTCCTCTAGGTCGATCTCAGGGTGCAATGGACAGGGCTCCGTGTCGAGACGCACCAAATTCCTCGGTTTCGCTGAAGCATCTTCCTCGGCGACTGTATCATCCTCTGTCGCTATGTCGTCGCGATGTGGGACGTCCTTGTCGGGGCCTCCTTGCGTCGGCAGTGGGGCATCCTTATCGGTGTCGGCCTTTAAGATTCCGTGGTTTGGGAGAACTACGGCGACGGGCGAATCTTCGATCGACGTAGCTCCTATCGCATTTGCAAAGTTCGAGGCGTCTAAGGGCGTCGAGCTCTCCGTGTCCTTTGCGGTCTTCAACGGGCAATCCTGGGTCAAAGTCCGGGCGTCGGGACACTCATCGGCTCTCAGATCACTAACATTAGAATTATAATAAGTTCTATTAGTATCAAAATAATGTCTCTCACTTGCCTGTCGAGAGGGCCGAATACGTCGGCGTGAATACGGCTGGCCCGTAGGAAAACTTCCCGCGCTCACTATCTCGTGGTCGGTGGCTTGAGTCCTCGGCTGCTCGTGGCGGTTCCTCCTTACTCCCGAGCAAGTTCCTCTAGAGGCTAAGTTTCGTGAAGGGGTTGGAGAAACTCGTCGTTCAAAGCGGCATCGAGCAGGGCCTTCCTTCTTTATCGTCGTCAAACGCTTTCTGATTTTCCTTTCTCTGCCTTGGCTTTTATTTTCTGATTTGCATATTCCGCTTTTCCTCCAATCTCCTTCTTGATTCTTCTTTTCTGCCTTTTTCGACTGTTCTATTTTCCTTTGCTGGTGTTAGGCATCGCCTTTCTATCATTTTCTTTCGTCTACTTCCTTCTCTCCCTCTGCTTCTCTTCAGAGTTGGATCGCCGATTTTTTTCTTTTCTCTCTCCATCAACGCTCGGCGATCTGACAATAATGAATGGATATTAAAATTGAATGAAATAGATTTATTATTTAAATTATAAAAATAATAAAAAAGTATGTAAACCTTCCCCTGTCTCCCCTACTAATTTGCCCTGTAAGCACTAGCGTGCAACGACGATTCCGAACATGGACTGCTATGCTATTATGTATTTAAGAACACTACGTGTTTTATCTCTTGCAACACGAAAAATAAACCGCTTGCATAAAAATACTTTATACTTTAATGTACAGTATTTAATTTGCTTAAAAGTGAGGACATACTGTCCCCAATTTTTGTTCCGGTGGCTAGGATTCAATTCTAAAAAATGACCAAAAAGATTAAACAAGAATAAAATAAAAAAATACGAATCTTAATATGAATGTTAATATATGCATTTAATTAAACGAATGGTTTTTAACAATAAAGCTCGTTATTATATATTCTTATCCATTGTATACGATCTAGAATCCGTAATTAAAAATCTAAGCTTTCGACTATATAATAAAAAGGTGTTTAAAGTTTTAATTCTGTACAGAAGTGCGCTATCTCTTCCTTATTTCTGAGCTGTATTATTTGAAGCCGAGTTAAAACTAAAATCATGAACTCTGTATTATTGTAGCGTTTGATTTGAGTTCGGAAAATGTTTGCTTGAGTTTTTCCCCTTTGTTGAAGGCATTCTCCTCTTTGTCTTTTACTCTCTCCCGTTTTCCCAACAACGTCATCCAGTTTTTTCCAATGCTGTCAGCGTACGCGACCGAGGACGACCGTGTGGTTTCTCTCTGCGTGACGATTGCAATAAAAAGAATCTTGGTTAAAGGAAGAAACCCGCTCAGATATCAACTGCCTAAAAATCATTGGATGAGAAAAATTTTTATTCCAAGCCAACCTGCTGTTTTTCCTTTCTTTTATATCTCTTCTCATCCTTTTCTACTTTTGATGAAGATTTGTTAAATTGAAGAGGATCTACTCAAAGAGATTTCTTGAATTTTTCTGCAGTCCCTTTATTAAACCTGATAATTAAAGAAATTTATTCCAATTTATTCCACCTCGTGAATTATTCTTTCGGCTTCAGTTAGGTATGGAAATTCGAGCTGTAGTTCCTGCTCTCTTTAAAAGTAATTTCAACTGAGCTTTAAAGCCATGTTTTCTCCTCATGAGAGATGTTTCGAATAGATTTTTTAAGACAAAATTATTCTGCTTGAATTGTTTTCTTTCCTAACAAGAATACTATTTAAACCGATGTACCTTTTATGAAAATTCACATGAATAAATGACAAATATCTAATATTAAACGATACAAATGGTTTTTCATCAACACAGCCAAATACAGAAAATGATGTTGATGAAGATACATTTGAAACGCTTCAGCCTTTATTAAAAATCATTTGAATTGCTTTATATTGTAACGCTCAGTTTGAGGTTACGTGTTATGTGTGCGTTGATTATTAGTGAATTCGTTGTTTTGTCTTGTTCTGTCATCTATAACAAATGTTCGTCGTTAATAAGAGTGTTTTGTTTGTAATTA
>JAHWFO010039730.1:256797-344548 GCA_023313115.1 Rhysida immarginata | reverse complement strand
GTAGGACGTGTAGTCTTACGTCCATAGGTTCCACGAAGTGGGGGTGGGGACGCTACAATATTAAACATTTCTTATTTGTTTATTTGTTTATCTCTGCAGCAATATGAGACCATTTAGCGCATAGAAGAATAAGAGAAAGAAGGCCAACTCCTGTTGGAAAGCGGGTCTTTCGTATACTAATGTCTGCTAGCTGCGAGTACCGTAAAATCGCACTGATATCAGTCTGGTTAAAAGATCTCGCAGGGTCGTTATGTACTGTACGTGTCATGTTCACGTCAATGTTTTTTAAACTATTTAAGGCCGTCATTATTTTTCTGGTGCATGTAGAAGAATCACTTATAACTACTCCTTTCACGCTATTTAAAACTCCGAATCAACACTTAATTGACGAAGCTTGTTTCTGGTCATAGGAAGCTTACTTTGAAGAAGAAGAAGAACCGTCACTGGATTGTTTCTTATGCTAAGTTTATTTTAATTTTTGTTCAAAGCTACGTAAAAAACGGCACACATTTAATGGTCTTAGCAGAGTTAGCGTTTATAAGTTTTTATAAGCTAATTACTAAGATTTCAAAGACAGTGTATGAAATTTGGGCGAGCTTTTTCAAATATCCCTGGTGTCTGTTGTACAAGCAGATAAGCAGCTTGGACCCATTGTATCAGATAGGGAGCTAAAAATTCCAGAGGAGTGAGATCCGGAGATCGCGCTGGCCATGAGACAGGAACTCCCCTTCCGATCCAATGATTAGGGAATCTGTTCACGGATATCAGCATGGAAGCGAGCAGACGCACCTTTATATTACAGTCACATCCTCTCGCCGGCAACAAGAGATAGAGTATCCAACAACCCTGGTAGCACATCGTGAATTAACACCAGGTAACATGGTTCATTCAACGGAGGAGATAAGGTTCTATTAGGTGATCTTATACATTTTCATCCCACAAGTTGATATATGAGGGGTGATCAAAAAGTAATGTCGCGTATTTTTTTTTCTCTAAAATCGTGACCAGGAAAAAATAAACACATGTACATTCGATAGAACAATTCAACTTTTATTTTTCCACATAATCTACAAGCCGATTAAGGCAACGATCCCAGCGGTGGACAGGTTTTTCCACGCCCTGTCGAAAAAAGTCGTCCGATTGAGTCTGGAACCAGTTGCGAACTGCAGATTTCACATCGTCGTCGTCACAGAAATGTTGACCGGCCGGTGACTTCAACGGTCCGAAGATATGCTAGTCACTGGGAGCGAGGTCCGGGCTGTATGGAGGATGAAGCAGTGTTTCCCAGTTCCATCGCTGCAACAGGCCAGGGAACGTATCGCTGTGTGGGTACGTGCGTTGTCGTGGTGTAACACGATGTCCTCCATTACCAAGTCAGGTCTGTTCTTGCGTATAGCCGCTCGAAGATTCCTCAATGTGCCTCTGTAGCGTTCGAAATTGACAGTGGTATGCGGTGGAAGAAACTCAAGCTCGTGAATAATGTCGAACGCCGTCCCATATGAAATGTCCCATGGTGCAACAATTTCTCTCACGGAATCCGCCGGTTCTCCCGCACCTGCGCTTCCACAGCGGCAATGTGGCTATCAGTCATGGATTCCGTGGCCGGCCAGAGCGATGTTCGTCCAGCAGGTCCTCTCGTCCTTCTTTAAAAGCCTTATACCAACGTTGTACTGTTCGGAGCTGCACGATATCACCTCCGTACACGGACACAATTTCCTAATGGGTATCGACTGGTTTCAGTCCTTTTGCACAAATTAAATGCATAACATTCCGCCGCTCAAAAGCACTGGACGATGAGATGAGAGCCACCACATTGTTTGGACTGTCGCGTCGCTAGTGCTTGGCGGATGCACACGACACTAACAGAAAACTTTAACAATGAACCAAATTAACTGTTATATATCGCAACTTCCTCTTATCTGCCGTCATTTTCGAGGAAAAAATACGCGACATTACTTTTTGATCACCCCTCGTAGAACCGTTGCTAGGGACAAGACACGTGTGTAGAATGGGGATAGTCTTCACTCCACGTATTACTCGTTCAAGATATTGTGGCGCTATTGATCTCCTATCCCAAAAAATTCAGTTTGCAGTCTTTCCCACTGTATGTTTTAAAGTAAACAAAGTAATTAATAAGCTCGTATGATTTCATTATGCCGTTTATTTGAAGCCAAAAACGCTTTTTATAAAGGATGCCATGATTTTTCTTCAGATGTTGTCACTTTTAATTTCATCTTTAGAAGGCAAAATTTCAATTTCATGGAAGCTCTCTGCTGATGGGAACGAATTAATGGAGCCACATCAGGTCCTCCGTCACAACATGGTCAAGAAAGAACTGTCCATCTTCAAGGTAACGCTGCAAAAGCATCAAATGGCCATACATGTCCGATAATGCACCCATCTGGCACACACCTTGAAAGACTGCAAAACATCCATTCGAAGATCTTTAATCCATATATATATATTATAAATCAGAGTCCGTTGTAACGTTTGTCCTTTTAGCACGTTGATTCCACCATGGCTCGGAAAGACCCGCAGTTATTGGTACAACTGCATATCTACTTGATGCGACTGCCTCATCCAACTGCGTGGGTAGTGCCATTTTTAGTTATGTTAGACACAATTACAATAAATCTTCTCTATAAGATGTAATGCATGCTATTGAATGTACAACTCAGAAAATACTCAATGAATCTCCACGAAATTGTCCATCTACGTATTTAGTATCACTGTGCTTTAGGTAGGGTACTTTATATATCGTATTTATATCAATTTTTTAAGTTATTCTTATTTTTCGAAAAGTAATTCTTTTCAAAGGATGTCACTAGATGGCGATACTATCTTATCGAAAAGTTGAAACTGTCAGCTGATGTTACGTATTTCTTGCTGAACACGTAATAGTCGGCTGCGAGCTGACAGTTTTGTTACGTTGTACGATCGTTAAATTTTATTGTTAAGTTTGAGATGTAGGCGAATTCATGCAACAGAGGGGACTAAAATCGTCCCCAAAAAATACAGCAATCCAATTGCTGACTACAACAACAGAATTTGCGCGTGTGCACAGACCAGGGGATTAAAAGAGAAGCGGCTAGCGACACGGTAGAACATGACTTCATGGCAAGTTCCTGTAACCGGCCGAGGGGAAACCAACTGCCCCCTGTAACCAAATAGGTTGGGGTATATATCAATTATTTACCCCCGGAGGGGGACGTCGTAGACAGAATGCCGAAGGCGTTCGAGTAACGGAAAACAGTGACCAATGAGCCTCACGGCCTTGTTAAATTTAAACACGGCCTGCCAGATAGTAAAAGGTCTGTGCGAAAGTCTTTTCTGCAGAAAAACTGATAGAAAAACTGCGCTCTCCCTTCCATTTTTCGCCATGGCGTCCTGTTCTGCCGTGTCGCTAGCCGCCAGTATTAAAAGACCGTGCTAAAATTTATTTATTTACTATTGTAACTTTAATTTGACATATTAATATTATTTTATTAACTAATTTCGTTTATAGAAGCAAAATTACTATATAATTATTAAAGAGACCATAGTTTAATTTCAGCATCAATACTGCATAATTTCATCACACAAACCAATGACGTATATTAAAGATAGACCAAGAAACCTGCCAGCATACTGTCCAGTTCCCATGAAAATGCCCCTGCGTTGTTGAAAGTGCTCACTGCGCGCGCTGCAGTCGTGGACGAGTCCACAGCACTGATAGGGAACCTTGTTACATGCATGGAGGGTGCGCAAAGTTTCACCACGCTTTCTCTTCGAATTAGATAATTCCATCAATATAGAGTTATAAAGTAATCAATTGATGAACTTTATAATTTTTAATGCGGTTGAACAGGGAAACGGGAAAGATCCATAAAGCAGGAGTTGCAGCCTGCTGCACGTGTCCCTCCCTATCAGTGCTGTGGACTCGTCCACGACTGCAGCGCGCAGTGAGCACTTTCAACAACGCAGGGGCATTTTCGTGGGAACTAGACAGTACTTTAAAGTGGGAAGGTCCGCCTTCAAGAACCGTCATGGCCGAAATTGAGCAAAATACATGGCTAAACATGAGGGTACCTGATTAATAATTCTTTCACACTCCGATCACGGAATGATAAGTTTATCTTTTCGTTAACTTTGTATTTGAAGTATTTTATAATATTTTATAAACCATTTTTCGATCCTGGTTTCAATTTCAATTTCGTTTCGATCATCTTCCAGTACGTATTTTCGTTTTATGGTTGTGGAAAGTGATTCCTGATCCTTTTTCGTGTCTATTTATACGGCTGTCGCGGAAACTTTGAGGAATGGTTTTGAATTAATTATTCCTCGGGCCCAAAATCTTCAAAAACAAAGAAACCACACAGCTAACAACACCACGGCTCACTCCTGCCCAGACTGTCGTGGCTTCAATTGGCTTCTCTTTGGTGGCAATATTAACAATAAGATTCGGGATCTACGTTTAATATACGTCTTTGGAACAAACAGCCCGAGCAACGCCCAACGGGCACATCAGCTAGACTTTTGTTTTCAAAGGATGTCACTAGATGGTGATGACAGACGAAGAATGTTTCATTTTATTCATTTTTTCCAGACTTTCGAGGTCGCCGGTATATATTTTCAGGAAGCTTGCTTCTCTCAAGGTCAGTTATACGTTGCTTGCTCCCACGTGTCCAGCTGTCGAAATCTACATGATTTTGCGCCAGAGGGGAAGACACACAACGTTGTTTACCGAAATGGACTTGAATCCACAACTCCTTTACAATCTATGCCCAGCTTGCCTGTGTAACTGATTCATTTATCTTATCAATTTTATTTTTATTATTTACTTTTGTACATATAATTTAATTTTTTTTGTTCCCAGTTCATTGTTCATAAATCATCATTTTTGGTTTAAAATGATTATGAAATGTTTGGAGAAGGCTTTCTACTCTGTTTCTCATTTTCTTGTATTTCGTTCATACTTTGTTAATCATAGTTCAATTTTTAACATAAGAAACAATCGTTAAAAAATTACTCAACGCATCTTTTCCACCTGGGAGAAGCCGGGTAATATTGCTAGTGACATTATAGTTCAGTCCCACCTTGGGTGCAATGTGGGCAGTGATAACCGTTGGCCCGCTTGTATCTTGCCTTTAAGCCTACTATGTTATTGTCTGTTATTAATAAGAACGGTCTATCTGGCTTCGCGATTTCGATTCCACTTATAAATTCTGCCACTATTTTCCCACTATTGTCTAAACATCACCTGTCATTCTACAAGGTTCGACAATTTATCACTTAATTTATTTGCTGCGGACACTTCTTGGCCTGTAAAAACTCTACGAGGGGCGCTCTAAGCAGGAACGTTGCACGTATCCCATCAAATTTGTTTTACTTTCTCCAAGTACCTCACTCACTTTCATGCAGTTTTGTCGGAAACATCCATGCTGTGTCGAATTTGATCGCGAATGACGCTCGGTTAATCTATTCCCGGACTGAGGCAAGCCTAGCTATCGGATCATCTGCAGTTTAAACAATCTTGCATGAATACTTGCAACTGAGAAAGATTTTATCATGATGGATCCCTCGTTTGTGACCCAAGAGCAGAAAGCAACCCTAGAGCAGTGGTTCCAACTAATGATCGAAGTTCAAAAACAGGGCATCAAAACGTGTCAACGACATCTGCATAGGTAACGAAACATGGCTCTATCATTATGACCCAGAAAGGAACAATCCAACAGTGGCCTCCCAAAGGGCAAGGACCACCACAGAAATATAAACGTTCTCGGATTGCTAGGAAGGTGACCTGGCAAATTTCTTCTGTTCCATTGGTCATATGTCCACTGTTGTGCTTGAAAGCAAAAAGACGGTTACAGCAGAGTGCTATATGACATCCTGCGTGCCAAAAGTCCTAGGAAAAGCCTGTTGTACCTAGCCTAATCTTTTTTTTCTGATGACTGAAATCAAGCAGAACGTTTTGATTGACTGTGATGCCCTCCGCATACACCCCTGTTAAGACAATCGAGTTTTTCTGTGAAAATCGGATCAATATGTTGACGTACCCCCCCTCCCCCCATTCTCCAAATATGCCACCTTGCGACTTCCTTTTGTTCCCCACACTCAAGAGAAAGTGCGGGGGGTCCCTTTTGAGCCAGTTTACTCATCCTGTCAATGAAAAATTCTGGTAGTCTTTCCTTGATCCACGACCTCACGGCGTCCTACGCTACATCATCCGTAGTGAAATAAATGCCTTCATGGTGTCTCTCTAAATTTGGAAAAGATTAAAATGAAATCTGGCGAGCCTTGGAATATGTTATTCACATATGACGGTCGTTTGATAAATAAGGCAAATTTCCGAGTTGTTGCAAGAATTGCCTTTTTTCATGCAATGGCTGTCACAAGCCATTCATCAAACGAGTTGTGCCAAATTTCGAACGGAATCAATGTGTAGGTCACATGCACAGATAGTGATAAACACAGATATGCCAAGCCATCGTTAAAAATGTTGCGCCTAAACCTAGCGGTGCTTGCGGTAAATTCAAAAGCAACAAAATGTCTATTTCTTTGGTAAAACTGAGATTTACCGCATACACCGCTAGGTTTTGGCGCCACCCATTTTAACAATGGCTTGGCACATCTGTGTTTATCATTAATCTATGGTCATATGCTACGTTCGGTTGAAGTTAACAATGTAGCATGTACCACAAAAAAAGAATGTTGTTCACCAAATCAACGCAGATCAGAAATCGCTTGGAAAAACTTCGCAAATTGACTTCCAACTAATTCCTTAGCCATTCTATTTTTGGAACACGTATCTTCTTCTTGTGAGGGTTTTAGCATCTTCTAAAACCCTATTAACGACGGTACAGATGTATGTAACATGTATGTCACACGCCATAACTTTTGAAAGGATTGACCTAGAGGCTTGAAATTTTCTAAACTCGTAGGTCCTATACAGAGGACGGAGCGAAAAATATAGCGAATCCTCTAGGGTGGACCAAACCATGTGTTTTTGTGGGTTCCCCAACTGACTTCCTTTCATGTCTGTGGAGCTTTGATTACGTTTGAGCAATTTGTGACGTCAGAATTTAAAGCACTCTATTTGAAGTATAGCGAATCCTCCCGCTACTGCTCGTAAAGTTTTGATGCCATAACTTTTGAAAGGATTGACCTAGAGGTTTGAAATTTACTACACACGTAGGCCCTATACAGAGGACGGTGAGAAAAATATAGCGAATCCTCTTGGGTGGCCCGGGGCCCCTCAGGGGCTAATTGTATTAATTTCATGGTTCCTTTTTTATCTTTTGAACAAAGAGGGGGAAAAACCTGAAAATTCGTAAACTTGAGTGCGGTTCTAAAAAAATAAAAACCAATATACAAGAAAAGTGATATAAGCCTCTAGGGCCCCAAATACAATTGAAGCTATAAGATTTGAACGGAACGACATAGGAATCTGAAATTTTGTATACAGGGTGTTTCATAATTGGTGTCCCGTCTTCAGGTCCAAATAACGACTCAAGGGGAATAGATTGGGGGAAAATGAATATTGATTATTTGGTTTTAATGTCCCCTAATTCAGAATAAAAACATTTCGCGTCCCTGGGGGTGGAGGGGTAAATTTTGAAAATTTTAATTTTGTAGGGGCAGGGGTTAGACCCCACGCATTATTTAGACAGTTGTAGAGCATCATGTAAAATGTGGGTTTAGCAAAAAACCCAGTGAAAAAATCTCATACCCTGCCCTTTATCGAGTGGGTAAAGTGAAAGGTATGGCTAGCTAATGTAGACAAAAAAACAGAAAAACTCATTAGAAACTTATTAGAACTTTATTACTTATTAGAAAACAGTACATTTGAAAATGAATGAGAATGAATGAGTCGTTACCCCTGGGGGTGCGAAGGGGTAACGACTCATTCATTCTCATTAATTTTCCAAACGCAGGCCCTACTGTTTTCTAATAAATATGATTTTTGTCCACATCGGCTAGCTATACCTTTCACTTTACCACTCGATAAAGGGGACAGGGCATGAGATTTTTTCACCGGGTTTTTTGCTAAACCCACATTTTACATGATGCTCTACAACTTTCTAAATAACACATGGGGGTCTAACCTCTACCCCTACAAAATTAAAATTTTCAAAATTTACCCCTTCACTCCCAGGGACGCGAAATGTTTTTATTCTGAATTAGGGGACAATAAAACCAAATAATCAATATTCATTTTCCCCCAATCTGTTTCCCTTGAGTCGTTATTTGAACCTAAATACGGGATACCAATTATGAAACACCCTGTAGATTGCTAAATATAATCTATTTGGTTATTGGCTTTTAGTTACACTTTTTGCTGAAAAGGTGAAAAATTCAATTCTCTAACTTGCAATTAGCTGATCAAATAATCAGCTAATTTACTATGAAAATTAAAACGTTGACGTGCTTCTTTTTTTAACCTCCTTTATCTATAACAGCCGCCACGTAAATTGAACGACAGGATGACGTCATTTCTAACGCCAGCCAATAGACGTTTATGGGAAGTAAATCGTTTAGTTATTCCATGAAAGCATCCGCTTTCGTTTTCGAAACATTGTTTTCGTTTTATATTTAGTTTCCATTTTCGTTTTTTTTTTAAATAGATAAATGAAATTAATAAATTAATAAATTAAAAAATGACGCAGAATATCGATTCGAAGGCAATTTGTTTTATATTATGACTTTTAATAGGCTTTCCACGTTTCAACGATATCTCCGCCTTTACTATAGTAGAACAAGTGCATCATGGGTAAAACCCAGACAAAGCAAATTGATGAGAAGACACTGCGCATGTCAAAAAGATCGTTCAACTTACGTTGCGGCTGCTATAATATACAAATAAAAGCTTGGTAGGCAAACCAGCATTAGCCATCTTTATATTTCTTCTTAATAAGCTGATACGTCAACGACATATAGAATAAATCGTTGGGAAAAACATGGCCGACGGCCCGAGTTGTCGCCACTCTCTTCACAGGCACCCTAAGTTGGGCATCACCTTCTGAACTACAGGAATCACAACAGCGGGTGTTTTCACTTAGACCCGTCAATATTAGTCCCAAACAATAGCGCTCTTAGTAAAAAAATAATTTTATCAATACAGGAATCGTTATTTTCCCTTAATATTTTTCTTTAAAAATACATTAGTTGCAATTTTAATTACATTTTGCAAAATATTTTTAGAATTATGTTGTGTTTGAGTGCATGAAAAATCAGGAAGGAATAAATCAATTTTTTTATTATCTCCTTCTGCTAAGAGCGCTGTTGTTTGGGCCAGATATTGATGACGTTTTCAACGTTTGGTGTGGGGCCTGAAGTTTATTAGGTGATGAGTTGGGCCGATTGTACATGCAGCGCTACTTTTCAGTGGAACTAGAAACTTTAGCTTTATTTTTCAGTGGAGACAACGCCTCCTAAAGATAAGGCCTGAGCGCGTAAACGTCATACATTGTTACATCATCAAGCGAATACATAATTTAGGGCTTATTATTGGTAGAAATGCGATTAAACATGTCTTCGGATAATGATGTAACATTGTATGACGTTTTCGCGCTCAGGCCTTATCTTTAGGAGTCGTTGATGGAGCTTCATGACCATCATATATATAAAATCAGCGACGATGGACTATGTAACAACAAAGAAAAAATCTAACAATGGGTTATCTAACAATGGGTTATTTCCCGATTATACAATCGGGTGGGTTCACTTCTAGTATATATCTATAGACCGTGATTAATATGCAAAGCATTTTTTCTAAGAGCAAAATTGGTACTTCTGCGCATGCTCATCAGAAGCCAACAAAGAAAGTTACGACAATCCGTCCAAAGCCAGGGATGTTGTGATAAGACAATATTCAGTCATTATTGTGAATTAAATAAATTGAAGATTTGTAGAAAGGAAATCCTATCCTATATACTAAAACGCAAAGCACTTTTTGTAAGATCAAAATTGACACTTCTGCTCTTGCGCCTTGTTCATTTTATATTTCCATGAGACTATTGAAAACTCTCAAATGTTACGTTAAATGTTATTAGAAAGGAATGTCGTTAGAAAGAATTTTAAAAACTGATCATTTTATCCGCTGACACTTCTGTCTCAGTTTAATACTTTCAGAGAAATTTGTGTTTCGTAAGAATTAAGAAGAAAACTTATTTTGATTTTATATATTTATGTTAACTAATTTCTTTTTCTTTATCTACGAGGGGTGATCAAAAAGTAAGGTTATAAAGCCTGCAGTGAAATGTGTACATTTTATTTCATACAACCAATACAGCCAACTGATAGTACATACATTAGATTATTTTTCGACATAGTCTCCATATCGGTTCAGACATTTGTCTGTTCGTGGGCTAAGTTTGAATATTCCCTCCTGGTAAATATTCTGTCTTTGCGTGTTAAGCCACGTTGTTGCGAAGTGTTTCACCTCCTCGTCTGAAGCGAATCGTCGGTCTCCTAGGTGCTCCTTCACGACAACGCGCGACTTCACACAGTCCAGAAGACCACCATGCTGTTGAAGCAGTTTCGTGGAACATCATCGAACACCCTCCCTACAGTCCGGACCTCGCTCCAAGCGACTTTCACCTCTTTCCTCACTTGAAAGAGCACATAGAAGACCGACACCAAGCCAAGAGAAATATACTTGCCAAATTTCAGTTTTCATAATTCTGGCTTCATAATTCTGGAGATATCTTGATGAATGAATGAGTGAGTATATATTTTTCCCTCTTTCTTTTATATAATATTATAGATTATATATACCACATTCTTTCAGTTGACTCAAAAGATTAGTCCCAATTACTCAATTTGAATGAAATCGTCTAATTTATATGGAAAACAAAACTTTTAATATATTGGCATTTAATTTGGTTCAGAATTACGGAAAGACAAATTCAAAAATACAGTTTATGCCATTTGTGAACGTACTTACGAGCAAAAAAAATCAAAACAAAAAAAAAAGCAATGAAATGTAAATTTATGATAAGGCTTCCGCTAGTTCACATGGAATAATTTTTATGACTGTTATGAAGGTGAAATAACAGGAATCATTAAATATTTATCGTTGTCCTGAAATTAGTTTTTTTCCCTTCTCCCCGCTCTGAATTAATGATGAAAGTGGGAAGAGTTTCCCCAACTTAGATCCATTATCAAACGCTATTTCGGTCAAACTCTTCGCTTGGTAAAACGTTAGGAGAAAAAAGTTCAACTCAAATAAAATTGCGTGACCATTTTAGTAAATGGAAAATATTACCTGTTCGCGTTTAAATGCTTAAATTACCTAATAAACTTTAATAAATAAACACGAGGATGACAGTGTCTTTTAATATACGAATTGAAAATAAAAACGATCATTGCATTGGCATTGTTCCAACCGTAGCTTTGAACTTAAAACACTTTTCATTTAACAAATGCGTTATAATTGTCAAAGTTTTAATTAATCTTCTACTGTTTTAGGATTTAACAAAACGTCATATAAAGGAATGAATATGCTAATAATATTAATAAAAGTTAAGTAAGTCTATATAAAATTGGCTTGAAATGAAACGAAACTTTCTTATTTGATACAACTTTACTAGTAATTCGATGGTAATAAGGAAGATGAAATTACAACATACCTCATTAACGTGAACTAATGAAATTATCGAGAAAGTACTTAAACAAGGAAGTAATTATTTTACTAGACAGCATTTTTAAGCGGATAGTGAGCAAAATTCCCGTTTCCGTCTCTTGAGATTTGTCCACAACGATGTTAATTAAGAGGCGGCCTTTTGTCCCGTAATTCTTTTTCGATCAAGTGAACAATCAAGGATCAAATTTTCAAGAATGAAGATAGCCAAGGAATTCAACCGGTGATAAATTTACTTAAAATACCTCCCCCTTTTTTTAAAAAAAAAATTGAGGTTTACATTAAGAAAGTTTATTGGATTATTCATCTTGTTTGAAGAGCTATAAAGGGAGGATGCCGGGAACATGTGGTTACAGATGTCAAATCGGCTTATCATAATTATTTCTGTCGACTTTTCTTTGAATTCTAAGATTACGTTCCTCTATATTATTAACTCCTGAAATCGATATTTTCGTTTATTTAACACGAAAAGCAACTTTCCTCTTTTGATGTTACACCCGTCCATCTGCCCAAAACATCAAAAACAATAAAAAAAAATGTTTATAATTGTGAAAAATAGATCCTCCTACTAAGTAATAATAGAAGAACCAAACCTGTTATTTCTGTGTAGAGAAAAATATTATTCTTTTTTACTTATCATTCCAAAACCTGCTATTTCTTATAGCCTTTTTACCTTCGTTCCGTATCCCAACAACAGAAGGCCGATTCTGTGGCAGCTGGATTCATTAAATTAATATTAAATTAACAATAATGAAGATTATAGGCTTGGCACACCACTATTTGCACAAGTCTCAAAATGTTATTTAAAAAAGTGTTCCGATAAAAACTATAACATTCGTTTTTTTCCTCATTTATCAAAGTTATCCTGCTACATTATGGTTTTAATTTCCTCATATATTTATGTTAGATAAATGTTCAGTTAGACATATCTAAAAAAGTTCTGTGATGTATTAAGAATTAAATTAAAAGTCAATATTTTCCAACATTAAAACATTTAAAAGTTTATCCGTGTTAATTTGTTCTACTAAATTATGGACAACTATAAAAATATCGGACATAAAACAGTTCGTTCACAATCTCCACCTACTTGAACGATTTTCACTAAACTACGAAGAATCAACAACTGCTCAAATTTTGAGATATAGTAAGTTTACATTGCTGGCATTTTTTATCATTCAAGTTTATTGTTTAAAACAATACTTCATTATACAGGGTGTTCAAAAAGTCTGGTAACATGACAGATATCTCAAAGAGGTTCATTGCCGCACTCAAATTTGACTTTGACCCCCAAATTTAAGGTCATCCGTTGGCTAACTAGAAAACTATTAAAGATAGAGAAAAATTTCCAATTGCTACCCTGTAGAGCAACACCAGATTAGTCTAAATACAATTTATAATCATACCCTTCCCCTTGACGATGAATTGCAGCGTTGCATGCGATGCGTGAATCAATTGCTTTCCAGATCTGACAACTCAGACATCTATTTGCAGTCATTCTGGCATACTGTAAGTCCACAGGAACCTAAGCGAATGTGGAATAGTTGTGCAGACGCGTTGCCAGAAGACCCATCAGCATCAATTCAACTCAGAAGCAACCAATCTTCGAGTGCTGTATCTCACATTAAGAGAGTTGGACCAATATCGGATTGGACGAAGAATGAACGCCGACTCAAGGATTATCCAGGGAGCTTCAATTGCATCAGTTCGCTGATCAAGAAGTTGAAACGTTCCAAGATTCAAATCCTCTGGTGTCGCTGGAGACTGCATACCTTCGGGCAAGATTCCAAGAGTTGGTGGATCAAATATCGCTCTTCAATGAATAACAGCTGATTGTGTACAATCACATATTAAATGCGGTATGGAATGAGACGCCAGAAAGAGAAATTTTAGACAGTCATGGCGAAACCGATAAATCATTTTTGCTGGAAAAAGTGCTGGCGACTGTTCGATTGGAAGGCAAAATTGCCCTGGCAACGGCAACGAGTAGAATTGCAGCAATTGGCCGGCATATTCAATGTTTAAGTTAGGCCTGGATCTAAATGCAACTTCAACTTGTAATACCCCCATTCAATTGCAACATGCAGAATTGTTATGCAAAGACAGATCCTGGACATGCCAGTTACTGAATATATTTTTTTCAGATAATGTACGAGTGTTTAATGTTGCTTATTGCCTCTGTTCGGTTGTGCCGGGCACAACACCTTTGTAATAAAAAAATTACTTTACATTTTTGCAATGCTCCTTTAACGCGTTGGTCACATGGCGTGTTCGACAACCTTGATATTGTGGGTTCGAATCCTTCAGATTACACTTTTTAAACAGAAACAACTTTGTTTACCATCTTCGTTTTACTTTGACAAGCTCGGCGAATATAGGAAGGTACGACTTAATTAACATTTATTCAATTCAATTCATTTATTGTGTTCACACAGCTAATTCAAGCCAACACAGAACTACAATATCGAGCAAAAAAGAATGAGAATTACAATATTAAAAAAAAGTAAAATAAATAAAAAGAATTATTAAATGAATAAAATTAACGTTACGGAATAATTACAAAACAACAACAGAAAAAAATAATACAAAAAATACAAAAATACAGAAAAGGACAAGCATGAATTCAATAATGATAATCAATAAATACAACCATAACCACAAACACAGGATAGTAATGTAACGTTTTAATAGCTTAAACATTATTTTATTTTTTTTATTAACATTAACATCATATGTAATGTTTAAGCTTTAAAGTTGTTTTATTGACTTATACATATCAACTTATTAAAAATATTAGCTTGAGTTTAAATCTTTAAGGTATTTATAAAAGGACTACAAAGAAAATTCTAATTCTTCGAAATTATTACTTTTATCAAAATAAACTATTCTCACAACATTAGTGAGATTAAGATAAGAGAAAAAGATTGTTAAGAAAAGTATAGTGGGTTTATAATCTAAACATCATTTAGACTAGACATTGCTTTGTGTTTTATTTTTTTAAAGATGGTCAAAGATTTATAATATCATAAGTTTTAAACTAAATAAGGTTGTATGCAGTTAAAGTGTGTTTTGCAGATGAGAAAACATAGGCAACACGCATGGTGAAAAAATTGAATTTATATTTTAATATTATTAAAGAAGAAAGCTTCATAAAAATCTGACTTTACACATTAATCCCCAAAATTAAAGAGTGAAGATACAATATAAAAGAAAGATTGCAATTGTATGTGAATCAAGAATTTTACCATAAAATAGCAACATGAGAAATTGCTCAATAAGATTTAAGAGGACATGCAATAATAATGCATAAAAAAATTAGCTTTTAAGCACTTGTGTGGCCATCACAAATGAAAAAGAAAAATGCATCTTAACTTAATCAAGCTAAGAACAATTGAATATTTGCATGAGATACAAAGCCTCAGCTACAATGAGAATACTTGATTCACCCACAGTCGTAAGAAAATTATTTTATGACAGGGAATATTAAGAAGAAATCCATTATATAAATAATATTCCTAATCATTTCCCATAAGGAAAATGTAAGGCCAAAATTACAAAAAAAATAAAAAATATTTATTTGATTACTCCACTTTAACCATTTAGTGAGATACTAAGGGACCAAAATTAAAGAAAACTTAATTGAAGGTTGAAGACTGTAGTGGCTATGGAAGATGGAGGAGCCTCATGTCGCTGTTGGAACTGGAGCCGGTGATATGGCTCCAGATGGGCACCCTTTGATCGTAAAACAGGCAGGGTGCCCAGGCGCACATGCGATAGGAATACGAGCAGCCCTCAAGGGCTGCACTTATGTAAACGCCTCAAAAAGAGGCCCGTCCGCCGACCGGTGGGTCATCGATGTCGAGGGGAAAGGTGAAGAGGTACGAGATATTGTCCGTATCCCCTCCAATGACCTTGCAGAGACGCTGAGATGATGAATAGCGTCTCCGGAACGTAGCTGGGCCATTCGAGATGAAGGAACGACCCGAGATGGATGGCGCCCATCCTCCAGATGGCTGAGGCTGGCTGATGAACACCATCAGATCGCTTCTGACGGACCAACCAAAGCTCTGTTGAAAAAGGCGATGGATGTGGCTAGGTCCAGCTTGTACGAAGCACCGGTGGAATAGTCCATCAGAAATCGCACTGACTGGATGGAGAAGACGGTCAGACCAAAGTGTGACGAAAGGCGATCCCAGATGAACCGTGCGAACGGGCACTCGAAGAAAACATGGTCGATGGATTCAGGAGACCCACAAAAAGGCAACCAGCAGAACCGACTACTCCCCACTGATGTAACCGCTGGAGAGTATAGAATCCATGGTGCAGCAGGCGCCATTGGAAATTAAATACAGTCCTCTCAAAAGCGAAGGACTTGATGGCCTTCAAGATGGCTGACCATGGATACTGGGGGTGCCAGCGCACGATGCCAGAAGACGCACCCCAGTTGGCCTGCTGGAAGAAACAAGATAGACGAAAGCTCCCCCAGTCTTGTGGGTCTACCTGACGTAGGCCGAGAACAAAGGTCGCTAGGTCTCGCTGGATGCGGTTGTAAAACCCAGAAGATCGTAGGTTGAGAGTCACTGGCAGCGAAGTAGGAACTGGTAGCCCATTCACCTTAAAGAAGAAACGCAGGTGCAGGAACAGAAAATTGGCCCAGATGGGAGGGGGGAGGAGGAAGACCCGGATCAAAGCAGCCATTCTGGCCGCAATGAGATAGCGCCGGATGTTAGGCAGGCCCAGGCCTCCTCCATCAAAGGGATAAACAGCAGTTCCCCGCGAACGTGGTGACGGACTACTGCATACCCCCAAATACAGTCCACAACTGCACCATGCACTTTTTTCAAGAGCTGAGGAGATGGTAAGGCAAATTGGCATTTAGAAGTCAGTAGAGGAAAAATGTGTGTCTTGATGAATCTCGCCTTGACAAACATCGAGGTGGAAAAACGAAAGTTCTTTCCAAGGCGAGACAAACACTTATCAATAACTTGCTGCCAGTGACGAGAGTCCATATCGGGAAGAAAGGAGAAGACGTATCCCAGCACTAATTTGCTCGCACCATGTTATTGGGAAGGATTGAAGATAGTCCACTGTCCACTTCCCAATAGTGATGCCTTTAGATTTGACGAGATTGATGGAACTTCCCGTCGAAGTACTAAAGAGATCAAAGGATTCTTTATAGATGCCCAGGGAATATGCATCAGATGCAAATAACACTACGTCATCAGCATATGCCAGCGTACGGATGTTGATGGAGCAGCTGACAAATCATACCCCCGGGCATCTGGGTGGCGATTAAGAAATTGTAATAATGGCTCCAATTAGATTATATATAAGAGGGGAGAGATGGGACAACCCTGTCTGACGCCTTTGGACAGTTCGAAGAAAGGCGAATTGGAGCCATTAATCGCCACGCATGATGTGGCAGAAGCATACAGTGCTGAGATAATCGTAGCAAATTTCCGAAGATGAAGATGGTGAAACACTCGGAAAAGAAACACATGATTCACCTTGTCGAAGGCCTTTTTCTGGTCAAGACTTAGCACGGCAAGAGTCTGACGGCGCGCACACGCTTCCTCCATAACACACTTGATGGAAATGATGTTGTCGGACTTCCTGCGAGATGGAATGGAGCAGGATTGTCCCGGATCGAAGAACTCGTCGGCGAAGCATTTGAGCCGTTGTTGGAGCACACCAGTGAAGACCTTATAGTCTGTGTTGAGTAGAGTAATACGCCTCCACCGGGTGACGAGTTCAGGATTCGGTACCTTGGGGAGTAAGATGATTCTCCCCGCGGTAAAGTCCGACGTGATGGAGGAAGGGTCCTTGGGATAGAGTTGAAAACTTGGACCAGGAAAGGCCTAAGAAGTTTCCAAGTCGCATTATAGAACGAATACGGGATGCCGTCTAATCCAGGGCTGGACTGATGACGGCCATCCATCGACAGCAACTTCTTGACTTCATCTTCGGAAAAGGGACGGGTAATTGACAGGTCAACGTCAGCAGTGAAAGGTCTAAGTGCCTCGATCCATTTCATCGTGGCGTCGGATGGAAAGACTGGGTGGCCAAAAAATGATGAAAAATGAGAATGGAAAGCCGACAAGATGTCAGCGTCGGTTTCCACTGTCCCATTCTCCACCACCAAACGATGGCACCTCTTCTTGTTGGCGCGACGCCTCTCCTCAGCGAACACAGCTGACGACATATTCCGGACGTCAGATGCCCAGGAGAGTTTGGCCCTGAGAGCTGCGCCGGCGGCCTTGCGGATCATTAGAGCGTTGATCTCGCTCTTCACCTGGCGGATGTCATCAGCATACTCCCCCTTCGGGATGGAACAGCGGAGGAGGCGCAGGATTTCTTGGAGCATGAGGAGATGGCGCCGATTGCGTCTAGCAGCATCACACCCAATCTTTCTAATGAAACGACGAAGCTTAGATTTAAAAGAAAGCCACGAAGCTAACGACGGAGGCAGGTTGTTAAGGTGTCTTTCCACAAACCGAACGAACATTCCCTTGTATTTATCGATGTCAAGCAGAGAAACGTTCAGAAACCAATTGTTCGAAGTAAAGCCTGTGGAGGAGGCTGGGAATGGAGGTTTCCAAGACCACTTGATAGCACTTTGGTCAGAAAAGGAGCATGGAATGACCTCCATGGAACCAGGGGCACCAGCGAAAGTGGCGTCTACTAGAAAAAGGTCCAACCTTGCAGACACAGAGGGTCCCCGGTGAAAGGTAGACCCACCTTGGTTGGAATTGAAGAAGACTCCCACAGATCGAAAAGTGCATTCCGCTGGCACAACTGGTAGACACATCCAGACGAAATCACATCCAGACACATCCATTAGATGTTGTTCTAATCCGGATGGCAATTGAAGTCCCCAGCAACCACTGCAGGCAATGACGAGCACAGGTAAGAGTCAAGGTCTTCAAAGAATGTCCGTTTCTCTGCTGATAAACACGGAGCCTACACATTAAGCAATCGGAATTTGAGACCAGATAGCAGGAGGTCCAAAGAAATTACCCTGCACTCACAGTCAAAGACGCAGTTCGACACCACAATGGAGGGGTTGAAAATGATGGAGGCAACACCCTGCCCACGTGGCGAAGATGAGTTCATGAAGAACTGCGCAGATGGATATTGACTGCGAAGGCCAGGGAGGTTAGCAAGCTGTTGCGAAGCAGCAAGCTTCACCTCTTGAAGAAGGAGAATATCTGGCCTGTACAAGGCAACGAATGATGACAAAACCGATTGCTTGAAGGACGAACCAAGGGAACGAACGTTTAGAGAAAAGTCCTTCACTGCAAATTTAAGCTGACGGGGGCTGACCTGTATATGAAGGAGACTTGAGCCTCACGGTCGAGGGAGGAGGCTCAGATGTCTTCCGTCTAGGGGAGCGAGCACGTCCCGAAGAGGAAGCGGGGCTGCGATGATGACGGTCTACGCAGCTGTTTCGTTCAGATGAAGAGGACACAGGAATCCCGTCCCTCTTGCTACGATGACGTCGGGCCTTTTTCTTGCGAGGGCTCTTAGGCGTCGCAAGAAGATCCCGCTGAGCAGACGCTGATGGCTTGGAAGTCCCAGGAGAGGATGAAATTTTACCAGGCGTAGCCGCACAGACGATTCGAAGAGGCTGCGATGCCGATGAAGGAGCAGGTGGAGGAAGAGCAGGAAACTCCTCCACATCAAAACCGACTCGGAGAACAACGAATCGTCTAAGATAACTTCTGCCGAGTGGCAGTCCTCCACCATCGGGAAAACATCAGGCGAAGGTGGACGTGAAGGAACAGTCTCTTGAACGACACGAGGCCGAGGAGGGGGAGTCGGCATTTCCTTCCCAGGAGTCGTAGGAAGAGGCGACGATGGTGGGGTCGCCTTCGACTTCCTCGGTGGAGGACGAGGCGCTGTTGCTCTGCTCGGCTCAGATGACTTGGCCGGTGAAGTCATCTTTGCTGGTTGCTGGGACGACATTCCACGAGGTGGTGGCGTTGGGGCTGCTGATAAAGCGTCTGACCTCTCCTGGCACTGGTGGAATTTGTGCACGGTCTTGTGGTAGGAATCACATTTCCGAAGGAGAGGACAGTCTTTCCGAACGTGGGAAGTCTTTTTGCAGTACCAGCAGCACTGCCTCTGTCCCTTGTAAGACACGGAGACTTTAACTGCGCGCATGACAATGAACTCTGGAATGTCTTTATGAAGCTCCATGTAGACTACGATGTCGCCCGTCACCTGAAGAGGAGAATCCGGGTGCAGGGGGTACGAGATTCTTCGCACCACCCCGTAGTCTGACATATAGTCACGTAGATGCTTCTCAGCCATCAGTGGCGATGCGCCCCGGATGAGAACTGGAACATATCCTGGTTCACCACAACTAAGGTGGATGGTGGTTTGCCCAACCTTAATACAGTCCGCAGCCACTATACGGTCTGCAACATTCTGTTGCCTGCAGAGCATCTTCGACTCTGTCGGAAAAAGCCTCTGCAGGACAGTAACAGCGGGGTGTGACATGCCAGGTGTGCTGGTAGTCACGTGTGTCCGGCGGAAGGGGGGGGTAGTTATAAAGTATTTAAAAAAGATTTTACCTGTACGTTTAGAATGTTGCATTATTCATGGTATTGAGATTATCCGGTATGTATTAAGTGGATTGAAAATTGATTGAGGTCATTAACGGGACGCTGATGAGGAAATGAAGTGCTATTAAAACGTTTTTTTTTGTTTGTTTTGCATAATTATTTGTTGTTTCGTGTATCCGTATTGTTGTAGCTGTGATGTGGTTTATTGTTGCGAGAAGTGTGAATGTTTCGTGTGTGTGCTTTGTTGGCGTCCGAAATTGTTAATGTGTTTTCCTAGAAGATCATCGCAGCCTCCGGTAGAGCATTGTTGTGTTTTTCTGAGAATAAATGAGTGTGTATGGAGTTTTTCTGTTTGGTTGCGCGTGGTTTGTTTTTTTTGTTGTTGTCGTTCTCGTGTGTGGAATGTTTTTCTCCAACGATGATGGTCAGACAATGTAAATTTTTGATATGTGGGAAGTTGAATACCTAGGACTGTTAGGAGCGAAACAAAATGACTAGATAAGTGAATTTAATTAGATGTATACAATGAATAAGTTTGAGTTTTGTGTAATTAATTTATTGAAACTTGAGATGATTAATTTGCCTAGTGTCGTTGTAAGAGATTTCGAAGCAAGCGAAGTTTAGGCGTGATGGAGCCTCGCCGATAACGAAAGTTATGGAACGGGATGATGACTTCGCCCGATGTACAGTCCTTGGAGTGTGTAAATACAGCGGGGCATTGTGATATTTGTGCGGCGGAACCCTTGGTGAGTGATAACTTTTCGAATTAATTAGCGGTCGAACTACAGCATTGGGATTTAGAATGTAGATACGGCACCTCCCACCGGATCTAACGTAATTTGAACCCTAAAAAAAGGGGAGCAATTACTTTGCGTCGCTTTGGCTGACTTTAAACGTCGGAATAAACAATTTAATATTCATATACTCACCGTTAAGAGTACTTTGAACTCTTTCTCCGTCGTTGTAAGATGAAGCAACGAACTGTACTATGCAAAAAATCTTGTAACTAATTGAGTAAAGTTATGATTATGCATGCACCTCTGAGGTGCATGCCGAGGCAGCGGAAGTGAGGTGGAGCGGTACTCTCGCGCCCAGTTGTCGCACCGTGACTTGTAAAACACTAGTGGCGAAGTAATACTGAAGCGCGCTTGGAGCTCGCCAGTGACGTTAGCGCTTTGGGTTGCTCGATCCTTCTAAGAAGGGTTCCAGTACTTCTCCATTGGTTGAATGATCAAAAGAGGTACACTGCGTGAACTGAAACTTAGTGGAAGGAATACTTGATTCAGAGGATTGGAGCATTGGAATCGAACGTGACATCGCTGTGTGGAGCATGAGTCCGCCCCCCCCCCCCTCCCCTCGTTGACGTGTGTTCAGTAGCTAGTAGGCATTCACCCTCAGAGTCCACATCGGGTATCGGAGTGGACACGAAACCGCTTTTTGTGATAGGTAGTTTCCTGTAACCTAATGCAGATTAATATTAACGTAATAGTGTTTAAGGGGGCTCCTATTTTGGTTAGTAAGATTAGTATAAGTCTTGATAAAACTTTGTTGTAAGTTTAAAAAGGGATTATGAATAAAAACATGTCAGAATCAACACGTAAAACTAAGCCCTCGTAGTTCGTTCACTGGTCCCGAACCTTTGATTGCCTCATCCTCCAGTGTTGTTCTTAATAGATGCACTCAGGTGCATTACCTGGAGGGTGGGACTATCACAGCGGGGTGACCCAACGGAGGAACCGGAGGAATACTCGTTTTGTAGGGGCCATCAGCAATCATATCAACCATGCGCTCCATGGTTGATAAATTAAAGTTTGTTAGTGAAGGGAAAAAAAGACCTCCCCCAGGAGACACCAGGGGCTCAAACGCACTACACACTTATCTTATGATGCTAAAGCAGATGGAGGAGCCTCATGACAGCATCTTAACTAAAGGAACCGTGGAAGAGTAGTGAAGAAATTTTCAAGAGTTGACGACTTTATGCTCTTGGGGCAACAGTCAAGAAGCACACGGCTAGCACGCGGCGACAATAGAAAGGCACACTACAGAGCATGATTATGTAAATTATAGAACAGCTTCAAAAGAAATGACAACAATCAATAAGTTTCATAGACATTGTTGACAAAACCATATTTAGCTATCTAAAGGAAATTTATAAAAATTAATCTTGTTAAATAACTTAAATTCTCAAATTCATAGGATCCTTATATAAATATTGCCAAAGCAATTATCAATTACAGAAATGCCATCTGAAGAAGTATTAACAAAATTTCTATAAAAGAAATGTTTTTAAATAAAACACTATTAAGTAAATTGGCTCTATTTTGCAAAAGAAAAGGTTTCACAACTAAACCTTATAAATGAATGTGTACACATTATTTTACTAATCAAAATTGCAGTTGAAAAGTTTCAAAATCCGCCCAATATACAGATTGGGGAAAGAAAAAAATTTAATTATGGTTTAATAATATTGCCCGGGTCAAAATAAAAAACTAATAAAAATTAAATAATCCTAAATTATCAAAATTTAAAATATAATATAACTTTAATGACTGCAAGTCAGATAATACAATGAGGTGAATAATTAATCTTTTTATTTTCAAAAAAAAATAAATAAATGTGATGTGAAATTTATTCAAACATCACAGTAACATGATGAGGCAAATTAATTAAATAAATCAATGACATCAGAATTCTCATTGTATATTTTTTGAATTCTGAACATTGTGTCCAGACGAAATTTATCTCTGAATTTAATAAGGGGCCAAAGCTTCATCACGGGCTTCCTCCTAGCATGGGATGGTACTCGAATGAAAATGGACTCGAGAAGGTTCGGAGAATACACCTTCCTAACTAAAACATTCTTTAGAAAGGCAAGATCAGCCTTCATTCTAATGTCTGAGAGTGCACACAGATCTGAAGGTATATCAAAATTCGGGAATTTCTGCTTCAGAAACCGGAGGAATGCATTTTGCACCCTGTCCAGTTTACAAGACTGTAGATTTGAACCCCCATTCCATAAAACAGAACAGTAGAACAAAATGGATAAAACTAGACTCCGATATAGCTGAACATATGTGGAAGGGCACCGAAAATCAGCTCCATTGCGCAAAATGGTACCAAGAGCTCTGTAAGCCTACAGACGAACAGAGTCAACATTGGAATTATAGGAAAGTGAGCTATCAATAATTACGCCAAGATCACGGACACAGGGTTTGGCAACTTGCACGTTTCCACGAACAGAATAGGAGAACTCGATAAAATTGGTCTTTTTTGTCAGAGTAAGAACAGAGCATTTGGTTGCATTAATTGCAAGATCATTCTGCTCACACCAACGACATAAGCTATAAATGTCCTGCTGAAGCAGGTGAGCATCAAGACTATTTTTAATGTTAGCAAAAGTTTCACATCATCTGCATACATCAATATATGGGAGTTTCTTATCACCTCGGGTAGGTCAGCAGTGAAGATAACAGATAATAAAGGCCCTAGGACAGAACCCTGTGGAACACCACAGAGAGGCCTATAGGGCAATGATGAATTATGTCGTATAGATACAACACACTGTCGATCCAACAGGAAAGAACGCATTATCCGAAGGAGTCCATCAACAATCCCATACGCACGCAATTTTTTAATTAGTAACTCATGATTGACAGAGTCGAACGCCTTTCGCATATCAAAGTAGACCACGTCAAGTTGCTGGCAATGGTCAAGAGCATCATGAGTATGAGTGGTAAGAGATACAAGATTACTCACAACGAAACGTCGGGGAATGAAACCATGTTGACACGCAGGAACATGAGGAAGGACATGTTGTAGAAGATATTTATGAATGATGTTGTCAAAGACTTTGGCAGTGGGTGGGAGGATAGAGATCGGCCTATAGCTTGCAATGTCGGTCCGTTTGGCAGAACCACCCTTAAAGACAGGAACCACAATCGCCGTATTTTAGGATAGTGGCCAGCTTTTAGACACAAATTAAAGATGTGCCTAAGAGGAATAATTATGACATCACGAACATTGACATAATAATAATAACAATAATAAAAAAAAAACAAAAATTGAGTATAATATTGAATACTTATTAATCGAAGAAAATAGATTAAATACAAAGGTCTATTGTATAAAAGAATATTATTTATAAATAGTAAGGTACCCAAAAGGCCTGGAGGCCTATTCAGGGGCAACTTTCATATAAATAGTATAAATTAATAAACATTAAAGTAAACACATCAATAGCAAATATAATAATAATAATAATAATAATAATAATAATAATAATAATAATAATACGATTTGCATGTATCTTAATTTGCATATAGAAAGCACTTATGTGCCACCATGAGAAAGAGCACTCTCAACTTTCTATTTACTCCCTTTATTGGAATTTGCATAATTACATTTGTATCCAAGATAGAAAGGGGGGGTACAGACTTTTAGCTCACCCTGTATAATAATATGTAATTTACGTAAGGCAAATTTACTAGTTTCTATAGGATTCATTACGGCTATTTTCTTAGAGATACATTATGACCTTGCGATTTATATTGATCCTATTTTTTGTAAAATATACAGGGTGCTTTTGAAAAGGATGTCGTGAGATACCTAGCGATGTTCTGCACCATAAAATAAGTACAAGTTTCTTCATACGTTTTATCGAAATTGCATTACTTAAAGAAGTAAACAGCTCGTCAAGTTTGGTTAACCTCCGCCCATAACGTAAACAAAAGCGCATGAAAAAAAGTAAACACCGCCACATGTTCCATTAATAAGTTTCTGCGAACTACCTGTGCACTAATGTGTTGGCCCTAAAATCAACCACTCTCACAGCCCACTGAAAGATTCGTAATTACTAGTCCTCAGAAATGAACTTGGCCACAATTTATGAAAGACGTGCAAGTGGATGAATGGTCGAGATATACAGCATTAAAGTCTCCTTAAACCAACACATTAGTGCACAGGTAGTTCACAGAAACCCATTAATGGAACACGTGGTGGTGTTTAATTTTTTTATGTGCTTTTGTTTACGTTATGGGCGGAGTTTAACCAAACTTCACGAGCTGTTTACTCCTTTAAGGAATGCAATTTCGACAAAACGTATGAGGAAACTTGTGTTTATTTTAAGGTGCTAAAAACGTCGCTAGGTATCTTACGACATCTTTTGCAAAACCATTTAATAAAAATAAAGTTGCTTAACATTGAAAGTTAAGCACTGCCAAATACGGTATACCAAAAAATAATTGAAATTAACGTTTCAGGAAAAATAACAGCAGCTTATTTCATGGTCAACATTGTTTTATATCCACTACGGAAAGTCGTTAGGGATCTAAGAAAACTATTTACATATGCGCCTGCCGATTATAGGGCGATACCATTAAGCAGTGCTTCCGGGTAATGGTACTAATATAACAACTATCTCCCTGCGCTGTTCCAAATATCAGAATGTGCATGATGCCGCCGAAAATCGCTCCGTTTTGGGAAGGGTACATAACAGCTCTTTCCGAAGCAAATATAGTTATTCCGCAATTATAAAAGCCTGCAAGGAGCGTGGATTTTCTGTGTCAAAGATTGGGATATACAACGTATTAAACTGTAAAGGCTTAGCTAGAAGTAGAACCATTCCAGCGGAGAAAAAAACAGCTCAATCCTCGACCCTCTACTAGTCGTACAGCAGAGGTCGTCCGTAAAGTCCGAGCTCTCGTCACCGGACTTAATCCTGGAACGCAGAAGACCATTGCAAACAACGAAGGGACATCTTTTTACACTGTAAACACTATTATCAACCGGGACCTACATCTGCAAAAGCGTAAGAGCCGCGTTCACGAACTGTTACCACGTCATGTCAGTGAACGGCGCACCAACTGCCGGAAGCTCTATGAACGCCATCTAGTCGGTGAAAAATGGAAATACATCGTGACTTTGGACGAAGCATTCATTTATCTCAGTAATTGCAACAAACCCTGAGCTATGTTTTACCATCCACGAGACTATAAGGACTTCGAAAAATGGAAAACGGAATGTAAAGAAACTTTTCTACAGGGCTTCATGATTGTTGCTGGTTTTGGATATAACGGTAAACTGACTGTACAAGGTAGATAGAAAGACGAAGATTAACTCGGCCTACTACCATGCTAAAATTCTAGCACCTATTCTCACCCGAGATGTTCCAGCTTTGTACGGGGCAGACCCAAACCGGGTGTGGGTCCACCAGGACAAGACGTCAAGCCATACACCAGTGTCGACGCGGCAGTTTCTTCAACGCATGGAGCGAGAAACGGGAATCCATTCCATACCCTTTCGGGAGATACCAGTGAAGTCCCCAGACAGTCCTATTGACTTTTGTGTTCTTTGGGTTATTGAAAAGGGCCGTGGGAAACCGACGTCCGCGTACATTAGACGACTTTGGAAAGTCTGTCAGGAGGAGTGGTTGCAGATTGATATTGGTGTACTGTGTTCAAATTTTCTTCAATGGAAACTCCGCTGCAGGGCGATAGTCCAGATGCAGGGCTAACAGATTTAGCACAATCGCTGACGGCGGAAAGGATTCCCAGCTGGTCACGGACGTGTTTAGTTCGTTTTCATAAATCCCTAATGACATCTGTATGAATATTGGAATGCAAAAGGAAAACTGCCTATCCAGGTATATCACGCATTCTTTATCTCTGGGTAAGTATTAAAAAGTAGAATATTATGAGCAGAGGGGTTTTAACGAAAGGTCAATCTTAAAATGAAACAGCAAAATATTTTTATTTGGAATTGGACATTTCTTAGATTTGGTTTTAAAGTCTATCTAAGTTGCAAGTAGAAACATTTTTAGTGAAAAATACAGTTTCATTTGCAGATAAACCCTTTTGGCATGAAGCCAGTGGGTTTTCTTATTATTGGAAACATTAAATTCCAAATTTCGAAAAAAAATTTCATTCTGCTCTCCTTATCCTGTCCTTATAGTAAAATCGATAATTGACTGTAATGACGAGGTAAAGATTATTGCATTAACTGAATTTTACTACAAAAATTATCTCATTGATCTCTTTTGCAATAAAAAGCAGACTACTTCATTTAGAGCTCATCCACTTATTCACCTCAGCATTTTAAATGTCTTCATCTCAACGTATATTTTATACTGTAAACATTAACATAAGATAAATTTATTCTGTAAATATTAACATGAAATATGAGGTGAAGTAAAAATTTTACATCTTAGCTGGAACTGGAGGAACTTTTCATAGAATTTGTATTTCAATTTGTGTAGTTCGTGAGCATTCAAGATGGATAATGCACATAATTAACAGCACTTGGAGCGAGTTCAAACGTCTCCTTTGAAGTCAGCTATTCTTCTTAAGTTATTTAAAGAAAAAGCTCGTGTTTTGATTTAAAAACTTGACGGTTGTTAACGCAAATGTAGCCCCTATTTAAGAATTTTTTTCCTTAAGGGAATGCCTTCTCCTTTCAAAATTATACTGGGCAGTTTTCCATAGCTCCATTGTAAAATTAAGTTCAAGAATAAAAAAAAATTGAACAAGTTACAATTTAAATTGGAGTTAATACTTTTTTTCGCCATATTTCACTGCTTGCCAAAATTTTGACTCCTCGAACTTATATTGATGACTCGTTATTTAAAAAAGAAATCTCGTTTTGAACAATAAAAATATTTTTATATTGTTTTCTTTCATGAAATCTTTCTTTTTGAAATATTTAACTTTTAAAAAGTATTGTAAAGAAAACATATATTTTAATGATGTTTTTTTTTGCAAAGTTTTTAAGTAAGTTTAATGATCTTAAAGTGTTTTGTTATGTTCTTTTATTCCATTTTATGTTATGTGTCTTCGCTTCGTCTTAAACTTTAGCTTCATCTTCTGGCATCAGGGCCAAAAACATGAGCTCTCCTCTCTTTCATTTTGATGTCATATTTTTCTCATAATTAAATAAAAAACAAATTAACAGAATATATAAATAATACTAGAAAAACAAGAAACATTCAGCTGTTTCTAACTTGAAGACAAAATTAATTTCATTATGTGGAAATAAAAAAAAGTCTTCAAAACAAAAAATGTTTTCTTGCCACACATAAGTTTTGAAATATGAAGCTTGTACGCAAATTTCATTATTGATTGATTTATAGGGAACGTATAAATTGTAAATATAAATTCATTATTTCTTGTAATTTCTTAGAATTTCTTATCTCTTGTTTTTATAAAATGCTTTTAATTACATTATTGCCGCCAAATAGTAATTATCGTGAGTTTTTATGGCTTCAACACCCCTTTAAAAATGCAGTAAATTTCTCATATAAAAACAAAACAGTAAACATATTTTTAACCTTTTCAGAATTTATTTATTTATTTAGTTATTTATTTAGTTAGTTAATTAGATAGTCAGTTAGTTAGCTAATTAGTTAGATAGTAGTCAGTTAGTTAGCTAGTTTCTTGTTTGCTTACTTGCTTTTTCATTTATTTGCTAAACATTTTTTTACGTATAATTAGCGTGCACACAAAACATAATATGTCCAAATAAATCTTTCACAAGGTAATAGTGATATCATAATATTGATGTAACTAATGTAAGGAGTTTTCATTAAGACCAGACTCTGAATAAGTTACCTAAAAAGCACGCAATTTAAATGTAACTGAATGTCATATTTAAGATTGCTACGTGATTTGAGTAATTGCGTGCAGCATCGGTCGAACGTTTTGGCACAGTCTACGGGCCTATTCACACACAAACAGACGCACATACACCGGCAGGACCGAAACGGTGACGGCACCGGATGCAATGTAATCAAATTACCGCTTTCACAGGCAACCGGCATCGGCAAATGCAGCCGCGCGAAATCGACAATCGGATGCCGGGCCGATCTCCAACTCGTCGCTTTCAGTGTTTTTTAGAGCGTTTTCACACATACACCGACAAAGACGAAGCCAGTGCACGCATGTCCACACAGGGATGTCAGTGCAGGACAGGTGTTTTTTTTGTTTTTTTTTAATTTGCGTTTAGCTTAAAGTTGCATTACAGGAAATAAAAAGTACTGGTATTCATGTGGAATAATTTAAAACTTTGTTATCTGGTATAAGTTTTTCAAAAATCGTTTCCAAGTACCTCATTCTCAACAGACGAGGTACCAAGTGCTGCCTATTTTTTTTTTAGCATATTTTCGGTTTCAGAAGAATAAAAGGTGGTAATTTGGTCAAAAGTTCTAGATAGATATCTATCTAGAACTTTAAATTGGTCCCCAAAAACCTAATGAATCACCTATTAATGCAATCTAGAAAATGGACAGAATATCCAATAAAACAAAAACTAGTTGCAAAATTTAAGGTATAGATATTGCTTCCTGTTGACCCATCAGGCGATAAAGTAGTATCAGGTCATTGCATATCAGATATCGGATTTCGAGGTGGGTTCCGCGCTTCAGCATGGTTTCCACGTTTAGTAGCAAGTACCCACAACAAAATGGTACATTCCCAGAGATAAACATATCAGCGACCAGCTGCCTGAAATTTGCATGTCTGCGATGATATTTAATAGCGTTTGAAACCAAACGAAGATAGTCATGACTTCATACGAATTACGTGTGATAATGAGTTACGAGTAAAGGTTGAATCACACTGCATCCAACGCCTCTCAAAACATCAATAAGGTATTCAGTGTATGCACCATAAACGAACGTACTGTCCAACGTTGGTTCCGAAAATTCCGAGCGCGAGTGACGGACCTGGCAAATGAGCCACGCGGCAGACCGCCCAACGAGTTGAATGACGCTGATCTGAAGCGATCTGTGGTAGAGGACCCGTCAAAAACTATTCGGGACTTTGCAGAAAATCATGCTGTATCAGCGTCCACTGTCAGTAGACACCTTTGGACCCTCGGCAAAGTGAAAAAGTAGGACAACTGGGCCCCACTTGAACTTACGGAAAACCAAAAAGAGCATCGATTGGAGGTGTGTACGGAATTGCTTTTGCGCCATGAAGAAGCGGGGATTCTTGATCGCATTGTCACCTGCGACGAGAAGTGGTTCCTATACGACAATAGGAAACGGAGAGTGTCTGGATGCTGATGAACCCCCGCGACAGTTCCCTAAACCCCCGTTGCACCCCAGGAAGCTCATGGTTACAGTTTGGTGGATCATCCGTGGTGTAGTGCATTACAGCTACCTGCAGCAAGGGGAGACGATGACCGTTGCGACCTACTGTCGTGAACTGTATCGTATGCACACAAAACTGTGTCAGCAACAACCTGCACTTGTGCATCGCAAAGGCGTCCTTCTGCTGCATGACAACGCGCGTCTGCACGTTGCACGAACGACCGTGCAGGCGCTACAGGCTCTGGGCTACGAGGTGCTTCCACATCCACCGTACTCTCCGGACCTCTCCCCTACCGACTACCATCTTTTCCTGAGCCTGGACAATTTTTTCCGGAGGAAAACATTCCTAACCCAAGCAGACGTGAAAACGCATTCCTGGAGTTTATTGAGTCCCGTGACCATGGATTCTATCGGAGAGGGCTCGAGAAGCTACCAAATCGTTGGAAACAATGTTTGGATTGCAATGGGGGTTAATTCGAATAGCACGTGTGAAGGTGTCCTTTCTAGAGGGTCATTAAAGATGGCCTCTGCAATCCAACATTTGATATGCAACGACCTGATACTATCAACGCACGATAGTGACGAAAGTGTTTCTTGTCGAATGCTTTTTGTTTTAATTATTATGGAAACGTGCAAAAGAGACTGTGTTTGTAATATATAACTGATAAAGTTCCGTCTTTGACACATTGAAGATAAACTCGTGTTAGTTTTCATTAGATGCTATTATTGTTGTTTCTCAAACCTAGTGCTTTTCTTTAATTATTTGGTCTCAGTAGTAGATGCCGTGCTGTCATGCAAGAGAGGAAAGCAGTTGTACCAGGGCCCGGGATACCGACATTTCATTATAAAACAATTCTTTCCTGCGATGTCATGACAGAGACAGCTGTTCTCAAAAAGTTTGTAAGATTATTTTAATATATCAATAATCATACAATCAGCGTACTTAAAAATCATCACTCATTGTTAAAAAGAAATTCTAAAAATCATGCTTTTTTGTTGAAACAATGAAAATATACCGTAATTTTTTGGCAATTTTAAGTATATTTGTCACAAAGGATTGCGACGGTATCGGGCTCCAGTATTTTTAGCAAGAATAATAAGCTAAGAAATAATGCTGGAGTTCGGCTGTCGCCAATTATTGATAATAGATGTCGCCCACAGCAATCAGGGGACAACTGTTTTTATATAATCCCTGTGAGCGGAGGGAAGCGCAAAAAGCGTCGTAAGCAGCTGCGCGTAAGAGAGATGGACGAGCGGGAGCTTGAGAGTAAGGATTCAGCCTCTGAGATCGAGGGGGAAAAGGCCGCCTGAGATTTGGTGCTCTAATAAGAGCAAAGAGAAACTCAGGCTGACTTCAATGAGAGTGAATGCTTCGTCGAGTGTGCGAATATAGGAGAAACTACGAGAACCCGAGGTTTTGTCAGCGAGTGGACTCAAGCAGTGCGATAGCATCTAGCAGTGATATTCCTGAGACTAACTAATTATAAAACTCCCTTAGTTCTTTCTCCAGCTATATCTGCAAGCTCCTGTGCAACCGAAGATCCCGTAGGCTCGTCGTTAGCAGACTTTTACGAAGAAGGTCCGCCACGCGTCCCGAAGCAAACTCCTACCGAGTTGAGGACAGCAATTCCAGCGACCACTGCTAGTATCGACAGTTTTCGTTCCCATTCAGTAAAATTAAACGCTCCTGCAGAACAGAAGACTTCTTTCCCGAAAAAAGCTACGCCAGCTTTAGGACCAGGATATGTCGTACATTTTTTCTCGCCGAGTATAAGTTTCGCCCTTGTGTACGTATCTGACTTACTCATCTCTGACTGTAACCGAATTGTTCTGAAGGAGGATTCAGAAAGTTTCTCTTAAAGCGACGTAGTCGCCGGAATATTTCCTTGGTCCGTTCGTGGATATATAAGGGAGAGTCTCGGCACTTTCGCCCTAATCTCGAGCTTCCCTTGCCAAGCGGATTCAAGACGTTCAACGCCTATGCGTAACCGCGAAATGTAATGCGGCCAGCAACTAGAGGAACCATTTTCTTTCCAAGATTATAAGATAACCTCATTCACATGTAGATAATTGTAATTTGTTATTTGGACTATATAGAGCCAACTAAAGTTTGGGTCGGTAAATTTAGATCTGGGTTAAGCCTTGCTAAAGGCTGAGGGCCTTAATTCCGTCGCTTAGATTTAACTAACGACAATTAAGTCGCTAATTATTAGAATTTAATTTGGCGGAAAGTTATTTCCGTTTATCAGTACTGCTAGGGGTTTTTCCTCGTGTCAGAGGAATACTCCTTGTATATTTTTTTCTTTATTTGAAGTAATTTCAAATGTTCTGTAATTGAAGCTGTATATCAGCTTATTTCAAGTTATCCGTTGTAAACGTAATTTGTTAATGGTTATTAAAAAATCAAATAAATGTATGCTCCTTGTATCTAATTTCCTTTTCACTCACACCTTCCACTGCGCGTGTTCGTAACAATATGAACATAAAAAGAGTTTTTAAATGGTTTATAAAATTAAGAACCTTACAATTTCTCAATTCATTAGTAATTTAAACTTGATTTATCATGTGAATCCCAAATTAGTGAAGAATTATCTATGTATTATAAACCAAGTAAATCGAAGACTGCATAAACTGTGATAGAATTATGCGTCCCAATTCGGACAAAAATAGGGAAACGAAATTGGAAATTGGCTTTGTGAGTGATATCGCTGGAAAAAGTTGTCTTGTTTTTAGTGTATCTGCAACTCACTTATGGACAGCTTGAAATGACTGTCGCAGAGCGGTCTATCACATTTCCACCTTTCCAGAACATTTTAACGATCGTCGCAACGATTTTGAAGTTAAAGGGGAACAGATTAAAAAAAAACTTTTAATTTCCCCTTTGGAAGGGCTCCCAGACTTCAGGGACAAAGTTGGGTATAAAGTTAATATTAATGTTTTTTCTTTATCACCGTAAGTTCTTCTTTATTGTTAACGTAAGTTTTTCCTTTCAAATGACCAAAATCCAAAATGGAACAAAATTTTTGCATAATCCATTGTCATTGAGTCTTAATTCAATGGTAATATCTTAATGCAAAACGAAAACCTCTATTTTTCCACCCCTTTGTCCATATTCTTTTCGTCTTCTACGCTTTCCTTTATACATCACAAGGGACTACCAGGAAAGTGGTACCACGCATTCGTTCATAATGGCCGTTTCACAAACAAGGAATTGGGAAACGATAGCCGAGTATTGTGTACTCAACGTAGACAGCTTGTATAGAGATAGTCCAACATCACTTGAGAAAACCATTTAGGAAAAATTTATTTCAAGTGGAAGAGGTCAGAAATTTTAACAAAATATTCACAGTGAACAAAATTAAACACAACTCCTTTTATTTTGATAACATTTCAATAAATGAGTGAAAAATAAGGAATTGTGTACACATTTATAGTTTATTCCAACAAGCAGGTCTGATACAAGTATATGAGACAACTCTAGCTTCAAAAACAGTCTGCACATGCTGTTGCAAGAATGAGACAGTGGAAAACATTCATTAAAAATGTTGTGATAAAGAGGTTAAAAAGGTCGATAGAAATGACGTTATCGAATGCAGTGACGTTAATCTATGAGCAGACAGGGGCTACGCGATTGTTGTGGAACTGTTCCCAAAGACAGATCACACACTGCATAGGCATCTGGTTAATAACACGGCTTTGGAGGACAGTCGTGTAACTGTAAAAGAATTGGGGAAGCAAGTATTTAAAAAATACTGTAACAATTGGATTGAACAAGTTTTGTGCGAAGTGGGTTCTATAGATTTTGATAGTTGGGAAAAAGAAATTAAGAAAATTATGTGCAGAAATCACTTGACACAATCCGAGAAGGCGGAGATGATTTTTCTTGCAAAAATTTTGACGGGGATGAAATGTTTTTCAGCATTTTGAACTGACAAGTGAGACGAAGATAGAAACCATGGCGAAGCATCGTGCGAATTCACCCAAAGAAAAAAGAAATTCAAAACGGCATCCTCGGCAGGAAAAGTTAAGGGGACGATCATTTTCGATTCAGAATAACTCCTGTTTGTGAATATTATGACACAAGGAACCACATTAATTATGACGTATATGTCACAACTCTAAAGAAGCTTCAAGCTTGACCGAGTTCTGATCGATCGCATTGGCAGAAGGAGGATATTTTACTGTTGCACGATAATGCTCGACCACATATTAATCAAAAAACCATGGTAGAGATCGCAAAATTCGTCTAGATATCATTGTAACACCGGCCTTGTCTAGCACCAACTGATTAGTATGTCTTTGTTAAACTGAAGGAACATCTTCATAGAAAAAGGTTTCAAGATGACGACTCCCTCGTGACGGGTGCCAAACAGTGTTTCAGACACGCCGGTCCAGACTTTTACCATGCAGGTAATCGAAAGGGATGGAGATTATATGGAGAAGTGACATTTCATTCCTAAAGAATGTCTAAACATACGGTAAAAATACAGTAAATGTAAACTTTTTTGCAATTGGACAGACAAAATCTAGTGTCCTGTATTTCGTATTTCCATAAGCATACATCGGCATCTCTGAAAATCAAGAACACAAACATTAACAGGGATAAATAGGACCATCAGACGTTCTTGATAGTGAAGGAATAAGCTGAAGTTCATTCTAAACATATCCAGAAAAATAATAGAGTGGCAGAATTAAAAACATTCATTATATAATTACTTTTAATTAATTAAAATAATTATAAATGTGTCAGTGTCACGTGGTTTTCAGCGGAGTAACGAACTTCCGAAACCGAGAGGAGACGATGACGCGCGTGGAGAAAGGAAGTCGACAAGAGCCACTCCAAAAAGCACCACAGATGAAGAGAAACAGATGGGAAACTCTACCACGTGATTGGAAACCACAAGTCATTTTTCAATACTGGTTTCGTGGCGCTAGTGAGGACACAATTTTGAAAATATTGAATAAAATAATAACGCAGTTTATGTATTAATTCTTATATAATGTTAAAAGACATAAATTTGTATTCAAAAATAAAAAAATGTTTTACATAAACGAAAAATTCTTGATTTGTCACGTGATCATTCATGTGAAGCACTCATGTTTATATTAGCTCGCCGTTGCTCGTGTCATCGTATCAGCTCCCCTCTAATATTATGCTCGTGTTAATCAGAGACCATCAATGAGAAATCTTGGTAATACAATAATAATTTCTTTTCATCTGTGATAATCCATCTTGCATCGTAGAACCGGTTTTCAAAGTTTTTAATTAACTTGAATTAAATTTACTTTTTAAAATTACGATGAAAAGAACGTTAAGCAACATAATCCATTTGCGGGAGAATGACGTAATTATGATTAAACCGACAGTAGCGCCGCGAAGCCAGGAGTGTTTTTAAGGAAAATTCATTGGTTGACTTTCGTCACGTGATTTCAGAAAAGTTTCCCTTGTGGCTATAGGGAGTTTCCCCTCTGTTTCTTATTTCTCTGTGAAAAGCACGACGGGAAAGAGGAAGCCAGGAGAGGAAAAAGGCATCATGGCGGCACCAAGAGCGTTCGTGTCGGAGTGCTCCTGAGAGATTTATCAGTGGCGGCTCGTAGCTAAAATTTCTGGGGGTGCTGCGTCAGAAAATTGTATTTTTTCACGAACTAGGGAATAGCTAGTGAAATTAAGCTTAAGGATCATGTAATATAGAGGTATAAGAATAACATTAAAGAAAAAAAGACCATTATATTGAATTTTATCGATATCGAAAGTGAAACTGGGGGTGCTGCAGTGCCGCAGTGCCTATGGACGAGCCGCCACTGAGATTTATGGAAAAGAATCTGACGGAAAACTCCCGGAGAGGAACGGAATATTTACGTGCGGACGAGAGAGAGGAGAATTCACCGAGCAGGAGAGCGAATGTAAGCCCGCCTCGTTGGAAAGTTCCGGAGGAAACGTCGTTCGTCGCCAGCGAGCCGGCCGCCGCATATCGACAGCGAGACGACTGCTCAAAACGCCAGGTTTCAGCGCAAACGTATTTGAACGAGGACTGGGTGAGCGTATTAGCTCGAATATTGGAGGAGCTCGTTAAAGATTCGTTCAGCCATGGATGAAAGAAACAGGATGGACGACTCCCTATACTTCCCCAGCAAGTTTAATTTCAGAGCGACATCTGGATTTTGGCATGAAAACTAGCATCTGTCGTCTGCTTAGGGAGAAGAGAAAAAGCTGTCCATAGGCTCATCGTTATTGTTGACATATTGCTAGGAGACCAGAAACAGCTGCAATTTCTTTGAAACTTATAATATATATTTAGATCATGTGTACAGTTATGATTTAATGAAGACATCTTTTGCATTTTCATTTTAATATCTTTTAATGTAATTTTAAATATAATTTTTAAAACAAAACTTTATAGGTATATAATTAAATTGTTAAAAGAATCGTATGTAATTTTAATAAAAACTCCAAAACTTAATATTTCAATAAACTAATTCAATAAAATAATAAAAAATACTTTAATACAAAAAAATTCAAAAGAACTCAATGAAATACGTAATATTTTTGCGATAGGCGGCCATGCTTTTCTCCGCTAACAGCTGTGTAAACAGAAACCATGCGAAGCGAAACCAAATGTTTCGGTATTTTTCACTTAAGAATCCAGAGGGCGCCACTGAAAATAAACTCACGCACGACTCATAGGAGTCGTCCATCCTGTTTCTTTCATCCATGGTTCAGCGAAGCCGCAGACGGTAAAACGGAAGCGGAGTACGTCGACGCCACGACTTCTCTTCTTCCTAACGGAGACGAGGACGCAGAAGGCCCGTCGCCAGCAAGAGGATCTCTTCAAGGTGCCAGCAGTCCGATTGTTTACGGTAGGACATTAGACATTTTATATAGTCGTATTTCAGTTGTCAGCGACGCAGTCACTAACGTTACTGTAACTGAGATAGCGACTCGTTCGTCTCAAAGGAGGTTATGCCGAGCCGCATTTCCGTACGATGCGATTGAGGGGTTCGAGAATATTGCTATATTTGGTGTGTTCCCGTGGACTCTGAACTCTTATCTGACAGATGGTATTGGCGGAGTATTTTCGGGACAGGGTTCCCGGTCATGTGATCTGATAATGAATGGGCTCACAGTTTGCTTTATTTAGCGTGGAACTGGATATTTTTTTTTGCTCACGCCGCAGAGGACTTTGGTTCTATTCGGCGGACGAGACTGGTTTTGTGTCTATGGGTGTCAACAGGAATATTGAATTCATGGAAGCGTCTCCTATCTTTGATAAATTGTTATTTGGGTTCCAGTAGTGCCGCAGCTGGCCGTGTGCAACAAGAATGTGCATCGAGCCCGAGGAGAATCGACGAGAGGTACTACGGAAATTAACGCAGAGTACTCAACAGGAAGAATCTGTTTCGTCGTAGGTGTGCATCTGTTGGGCGCCATAAGTGTGTTATTTAGTGTATTAATGATGTTCATGTGCGCTAATAGTGTGTGCGTGTGTGTGTGTGTGTGTGTGTGTGTGTGTGTGTGTGTCACGCCCAGTCGTGTTTTTGTGTCAACAATTCCTAATGCAAATTTATAAAGATAAATATTAGCTTTGGTGCATGTGTGTCACGTGTAAACTTATAGTGCAGTGGAAGATAATGTGTAAGCTAGCAAAGTATAACAACAGCATTGTAGACATATTAAATTTATTCACAACAACACCAATACAGTAATAAATAAAGATCAATAATGGAAATGCGTACTAGCATTTTACAAAGAAGAACTCCAAGAGGAATTCTGAGAGCATCCTCTAACACGAGGAATTGCTCTCGTGAAGGGGCTTTAAACGCTCCTCTTACAAGATACAAAAATAACGCCTTTGAAGGACGTCTCTCAATAATTCATGTGCCTGAGCACTGCTTAATAAAGTAAGATGAGCCGCGGAAGACGGCTTAACATCCACAAATGTATGAGATGAAAATTACCAGAGCCGCTATAGAAGAACGGCACAGGACGCACTTCGTGCGCGAACCGTCGAAAGGATGAGAAAAATTACATCACATGAGTATTCCTGACATTAGTTCTTAGGTTCCGCCAAGTCGCATTAGGGAACGGCCCAAACTTCACAAGTATGCAGCTACGCACTGCGTTTGGTGGGAGGCCAGCTGATGCTGGACCTCCGATAATCAAAGAAGGTGCCCAAATCTTGATTAAGATATGCCTCTAAGCCCCACGGGGCTATCAGTATCCATCCACCTGACTCCGGGTACAATACTCCGCTGTCCCACGCTGCAGGACGTTGTAATGAGGGAATGGGTAGGCCGACGACCAATACCAAATTGTCCTCGATGAAGGGCTGAGGAGGGACGTATAACTGCCAGTAGATATGTTGCCGGAATGTAGCTGCCAGTGAAGAATACAAAGAGGATTCCCCTGTAGATAGCTGGAAGACTGCGTCACCATTAAAGTCGAACTCCGGACGAGCTTCTCTTTCTTCGTCGTTCGTTACTACGAAGGGTGCTCGCGCCGGCCGGTCGAACTCTGCTGCTTCCGCTATTGTACAATGAGAAATACCATTAGCCACACTGATACGCACACCTTGCGACGTAACTCCCGTTGAACGTAAGTTTACCTCGGTACGAGGAATGCTATTCCGAGCACAAGACTTATTGTCCACTGGTCTACTGTTCCACAGCGAGAAAACATGAAGCTCGACAGAACACTCACTTGGCGTAAAGTTCAATGTCCTCGTGTATCCATCTGGAGCTCCAACTTCATGTCCTACTCGGTCGGCTGACTCGTGCACTCTCCCCAATTCCAACACACGCCCCCTCTCTCTCGATAAACGCTGATTTTCCCACAACTAACGTCGCTCCCAAAAGTAGGCTTTTTGCCCCGCCATCTATTGCCTCTCTTACACGATGAATGATTATTAATAATGTTAACGTTATTAATCGAACTATCGCTGGCAATAGATGGCGCCTGAGGCTGCGCGCTGGAAGCAGACGCTTTATTTTGGTGGAAACTACGATCGCGCTCACCGCTGCTCACAATGCTTTGTGACAATGTGTATGGTGTTTTATGAGAGGTGATCTCTTTGATGTGGTGCCCTAAGTGCGACCAGGAGTTAAGAAGGGGTATTTAAGGGGTGCCTTACTTAGTGCTTCTAAATCACAGCGAGTGTCCTGTAGATGACATTTAAGTGAGTGCTGCATGTATGTATGGATTTGTTGGCTTCGAAACCTCGTCGCTCATGCGCCGAATTTCCTTCTTTTTGCTTCAAGCTTAGCGACTAGTTTCGTCAAATGTACGTTGCGCCCTCTATTCATTGAGTTAACTGGCCTTGGTGAATTGACGTAATTGGTCTTCAAGTGCTTGCTGCAACTTACCTGTTCTGATAGCCATAGCAGCTTTCCATCCTGTTCTACGCATACTTACCTAGACCGGACTTCCACTGTTTTTCTTGGAACTATAAAGTACTTTTACCGCAATAGTTATTTTACAGTAGCTATGCCACCGAGTTAACCTCGCCTCGGTGCTTACGCTACTGTCCTCCACTAACTATTTTAATTTAGTCCTAATTCTCAGAGTTGATGAATTCTCGAGTCAGAGCGCCATCATGTGGTCAACAAGGACAGTTTTACTTACCTTCATATAATTCCACTGCAATCTGAATCTGAACTTATTCTACTATATATTCCAATATAATAATACTGCAGCTTGAGTATTTATATTTGAATAATTATTTACAATTTTTATTTGGAGATTCGAATTAAAATAATCTTTATTTTCATTTATACGTTTCATTTATTTACAATTAACTCTGCTTACACCCACGTGACAGTCAGATTGTTGTACATGAAATGCCGGATTTGGCGTGAAACTTCCATCAACAGAACTCTGTGAAAGCTGACTTTAATTAGATGCCTCACACCTCTCCCATCGAGATATCAGTGCACTTATGCCATTTTCGGCATTCTGGACTGAAAAAAACCCTCCTCAAAAGCAATTTTGACTGGTTCAAAATTGCTGAACCTTTTCCTGCCACAAACATCCAAATGCTTAAGACGTGGTAGTCCGTTTGCTTAAGAGTATACTGGGTGAGGAAAGTAACATGTTGGACTGTTGTTTTTGACAAGTATGGTCTCGCGTTCTCATGAGGCAGTAAAACTTCATTTCTGTTGATCAATCTAGACTGATTGTCTCTTAATTTTGATACATTGCATTCAGCTAGATCCACTATTTTTCTGTATTCATAGTGAATAATTCAGCTGCACGCAACCAACAGTGAAAATTATCTTCTTCAGATGAAGAGTTATCAAGCTTCTTAACTTTATGAAGTGCTTGCAACTAGCGGAAACTGTCTTATAATAGACGCCTGATTTCTCTGCCGTATCGCTTACAGTTTGGCGAAGGTCAAACTCTACCTGTGTTTGCAGTTTTTCGTTCTTGGTGTCTGATAGTGATTTGTGTGATGTCTACGCTGTTCATTTTGAAGGGTAAAATAGCCGGATCGGAATATTTGGAACCAAATGCCTCGTTTCTCGCTACCTCTTCTGCGTTGTAGTCAAGTGTTGAACTCGTTAAATTAAAATATTCGCATTTGGCTTACATCATTTTGTGTCTGTTCGTGTATATCAACCTGAAGTATAATTTTTAAAGAAATATTATACAAGAGTACTAATAATGATTCATTCGATTTCAAAACGCTGTATTATCCAAATCATTACACATGCAGATGTAATTGATATATGAAAAGAACAGCAAACTCAAGTTTGCGTCGTGATTCATCAGTTTGCTTTACAAAATGAATAAAGCAGGAAAATAGTTTGCTTATGTTGGAACATGCGAAATTTACGTCTGTTATTGCAATGCAGCGTGCATTCAGAAGAAAAGAACTACCATGTAAACAGAACATTTTGAGTAGTTTTGGCAGTTTAAGGTCATTGGTTGTCTCTATAAACGGAAAAGCACCGATCGTTCAAGCATGTCAGCTGAAAAAGTAGAGAGAGTGAGAGAGTGTTTCGCGCACAGAGGGCTACACATGCAACATTTGTAGAATGTTAGGAAAACCTGGTGAGCTTACGGTTCTTTTCATGTATCAATTACATCTGTGTGTGTAATACTTTGGAAAATACAGCATATAAAATCGAATGAATCCTTTATAGTAATCCAGTACTTTTTCTAATTTTTACGTTTGAAGAAATTGACAACTTATTATAAATCTCCCCATTTAAAAGGCAACGTTTTAATATTAAGATCTGTCGCTTTTAATATTTAACTTACAATATTTTCTTATACTAATAATACATTTTATGTCTGAACACCAAAAGTAAATGTAAGTCATAAATTACAGTGAATACTGCGAAGTAAATGAGCAATCTTAAAGAAATGTTTCCGTCCCCTTTACAGCAACTTTCATTTTCCCTCGTATTTTCGTTGCGTTCGTGGTTTTGTAAAACGACCTTTTGTTTGGCTGGGATCAGCGTCGACGAGAGAGTTAAAGCCTTATGCTGTTGTTTTGGTGGTAGGGGAGAGAAAAGAATCGAGCGACATCTGGGGTTTTGATACTTCTTTAATTTCTTTCTCTCTTTTCTTTTTAATGAACAGCAGGTTTCTCTCGGTCGATCGGCATCGCGTGATCTTGCTGAGTATGCGTAAATAGACTCGATCGCCAACAATTCTGTCATAATTGCCCGAGTGGAATCACACCTTCTTTGGAGTCGAGTGTTAATTCGTGCCATTCCATCAGAAAAGAGGCGGGAACCCTTCTGCCAACACAACCCCATACTCTTATTCTCCTTAATTTGACGCTTAACCATCTTCCTCATCTTTGAATAAGTGAGACGAAGCCAGAAATGAGTGGAAACACTTCCTCCCCAACTTTGTCTGATAGAGAAAGGAAACCAAGAAAGAAAGAATTCACACCCCTTAAAGTAGAAACTATATTTTGTAGCACCACTGAATCCATCCCCCACGATTATTTCCAGGATTTCATATTTACTTTTATCTGTTTTTAAATACAGGGTGGCCAAAAAGTTTTTGCAACATTGCAAAATTTTATTACAAAGAAACTAATCAAATTACAGAGGTAAAGTTGCCCGGAAGAAAAAGATTAAAGGCTGGTTCACATTCACAGTTTGTCGCCGGAGTTTTGAAATCGGAGGTGTTTCTCGCGCGTCTCAAATAACAACATCGATTCGCATTCAGCGTTTTGAACTCTCTAACGTCTTTCAAGCGTCGCCCAAGCGTTTTCTAAAGTACCAACAATGGAACACCAATTTTTAAATGTTTTCCTTACTCTGTGAATGGAATTTCAGGCCATCAATCAGGCGCGAGACCCATAAAATACAGTGAGCAAGCCGATCATCGATGTTGCCCGTCAGTCCGCCATTGCATTTCCGCATACACTTGGTTTGTTGCGGTTGCACGTTTCAGTTTTTATTCAATAACAAGAAATTAATCCTCCTCGAGGAGGATATAGAAAAGTAGCGGAATCTTTGAGGCTATCTATTATTACCCCTTTATCTGCTCTTTTCAATATCTCCCAATTTTTTTTAATCAAGAAATTGATTTTCTCGAACATAGTCTTTAGAAGATGTAAGAGAGCTCTATTTTCTGTCGTTTCTCATAATTCCGATCGAATGATACATCAACTATATGTTGCCATAGTTCTAAAAAACCAAGTGTCTGCCCTACAACTCCGACCCCACTGGAACAATTTGGCCCTAATTTCATAATAATATAGATCTTGCCTATAGGAATTTGCATACGGAATTTCACTCCTTTACATACGTACTTGTTAATACCAACGTAGATCTTTGTCCTTTCTAACTCCCACCACCGTAGTGGGCCAATCAAAACCAAACTAAATAGTGCAAGTACACATGGCTATAGTAAGTCACATTCCGAATTTCATCCTTCTACGTCAAAAAAATATAGAAAATATGAAGGGGATAGACGGACGGATAGACGGACATTGTGAAACTATTCTTCCGCTATTTAATAAAGCCGAAAGAAAACAATACGGCAACTTATCGTCCGCCTGATTGGTTCATTCTGCAGCCAATCGCAAGTACGGATGCATGACGACCCCCTTAAAAAAAACAACTTAATTGTGAACTGCCTCCGATTTTCTCGTGTTCCGACTTTCAGGCGTGGCAATTTAGATACGTGTTTATATGGCTGTGACGAACATATCCTATCAAGTGGACAAAATTCTTCATACAAAGAACGGTTATAGAAGCCTTAATTCTTGGAATCCTGGAAGATATGAAAGCACCCCAACGGATGACCTTATGAACCATGACAGAGATATATAAATTTATCGGATTGGACGGGCCTGCTTAATTTTATCAGAACACGATCTTAAGTTTCTTCTTTTGTTGTAACCAGTCAGTCCCCCCCATCTCTAATTGGTCTCCTCCTTTTTAATTGTTCTCCTTACCTCTTCTTATCTGTAACTAATCTTCTTTTTTGTTTAACGAGTCGGATAATTTACTTGTTATCTGATTGGCCACTCGTCTGTTTATATTTTCTGCTCGAATTGGAAATCTTTGCATACTGACTGACGATCACTTTGTGATCGAAATGTACATCTGTCCCAATCAATGCCAACTTTTCGTAGTCAAGTGGATCTTGTGTCTCCTGTTTCTTCAGCCCCAGTGGTTTATTTCTACTTATTTAAATATGTAACTCCTCTTGATAAATAGCAATTGTTCTTGAATCGAAAACCCTAGCTTCTTATCTACAGGGTGGGCCAAAAGTCTGTTACTACCCATGCAATTTCAAAATGAGCGGAGATAAAACAAATCTGTTGCAGGCAACATATAGGAAGTTCGATAGGGGCTAAACAATATTGGTGTCAAATTTGACCTCGAATTTTGCACCTTGCAACTTTTCAACCATTACAGGTAGAAACAATTTTCAAGTTGTACAGTTGTAGAGCACGAAACGCTGATTTTTGTTGAACATTATGAATAATAGATGGTGCAACCGCCAACTTCACATTTATTATTATTCTCATATTAAGAAGTTTATAATTAATAAGTGTATCCTAATTTAAATAATATTTATTTATGTTTATTACATTTTATATTATGTAGATTGTTTTGTTATTTTCTTTACTGCGAATCTATTCTTCCCACCCTTTCTCTTCTCCTCCCCGATTTTCTTAAGAAAGTTGCATGGAATAAACGCTGTTTCGTTAGTAGTAAAACGTATCCTATGTTTATCTATTTATTGCGCTTGAATTCTAACAATTTTAACAACAAAAGAGATTAAAAATACGCATAAAAATAAACCCACTCTTACGTGGTAAATCGTCAAGACCTCGAATCGTGACGTCCTCCAGCCTCCGTGACGGAGAGAGGCTTCGTCACGAGGATTTCGTCAATCGGAGTCTATCACGTGAGCGGAGGAAAACAAGGCAGAGAAAAGTTGCAAGCGACAAAGCAGGAGGCTGGGAGAAACGTGGCTACTTGAGGGAAAACACAAATGTCCCTCGCCTTCACGTTGTTATGCGAGATTCTTACAAAGTAAGAAATCGAGAAGTAGCGGTGAACGCCAAGTCGTCGTGGGAAATCTCGTCGGCGTCAAGGAGAAGAGAAGCACAAATCGCCTCTCGTCGTCCTCTCCGGTCTAGCGACGGAGAACGTAGAGTCGTTCGTCTCACCGGGAAATTTGGCCACAATCAGACCTCTCCGTAAGTGCTAACGGCGTTTTAAAACCGAATTCAGGAAAGTCGAATTCGCTGAACGAAAACGATATTCGCGAGGAGAACCAACGCAATATCGTTTCATCGGAACTCCGCCTCAGCGAGACAAATGTGCACGGCCCTGCAAGCACGACCTCGTCGTGGGAACGGTATTCACAAAGACGGCGACGTGGAATCTTTTGGTGTCAAGAACTGATTTATCGACAGGTATGTTCGGACAGTTTTCGTAACGTAACTTTAATACAGTGCAATTTTGAAACCAGCGTACAATTCCTATCGTTAGACATTTTACCGCTACCGTCAAAGTTTTCTGGCTTTGTATTTTTCCATTCTCGTTCTCCGTTTACTTGGAGGGGGGAGCAGGTGGAATCATTTCTCAACCGAAGGAACTGAAGGTATATTATTAAAATCTACTTCCATCTCAAACAGCCCTCTTTATCTCTCAAATTTGTGACGAGTGAATTAAAACTTGAGTTATCTGTTCGTTAGCTCGCACCTGACTATTTTCTTTTTATCAGGGTGCTTCACCGTCCGTGCGTGCTTTAAACCTCCGACAAGTGCATAGGCGTCTCAAGACTTTCGTTTTCGCATCTGATCCATTAAAATAATTATTATTAAACTTCTTAGCACACTAAGTTTGACCGGAACTACACGTGGTTAAGCAATGTGCTGTGCAACTTGTGTGTTGGTGTTTAAGTGCTCAACTTGACCTTAACTATGTATTTCTTCTTTACGTCGCCATTTATGTGCAAGTGTATTGTCTACGTGTGTCTCTTTCTTTTTTTTCGATTGGAAAATGGAAGGAAAAATTCTGCGAGCTGGATTCAAACCAGGAACCTCGACTGTCACGGTCGACGCCTTTACCAATTAGGCTATCGCAGACACCCGCACGGCCAAGCTGTCAGAAGGTGTCTTAAAGACAACCAAGTTGTCACGGTTGAAAGCCCAATGGGAGACGGGCACCTAGCTCACAGATAGAGAATTCTCCTATCCAAACCATCAGAAAGTTTGATGAACTCAGAAGTAAATAATAATAATTATAAACTGGAGAAATTATAACCTAACCTAACCAATCGAAGTTCCTGGTTCGAATTCAGGTCGCAGGATTTTTCCTTCCATTTTTTAGTCGTAAAATTATTACCTGTGTTTGGAGGTTATCTCCAGTTTATAATTATTATTATTTACTTGTGTCTTTCTTCTTATAGTGCATTTCCCGAGATGGGAATCTCTACACAAATATTATAGTGTTGCGTTATATCTACATCAAGTAGTTTCCACATAAAGTATTATAGTATTGTCTATTCATCGATGTTCTACAAGTGTGTGCAGTGCATATTGTTTATGGGAAAACAATGTTTTCCTTTTTACTTCGATTCAAAGTGTGAATTGCTGCTCTCACTAAGCAACGGGGTCTTCTTTTATGTTTAGTGCTTCAACAAGCAAGTTAGTCTGTCTCCGATCTAGGCTTCGGAAAAAGACAGTGTTATTCTTTTCGAGTATTGGTTCTACTTATTTTTCAGAACTAACTTTCGTTTATTTTCTGCACCAGTTTCCACTGTGTATCTTTTGTTAAATAAATTTATTGTATTTGCCACCTTAATCCTAAGTTCCGTCTCTGTTCATTTACCAGGTGACATCCGCTACAACAAAATGGAATTTCAATGCTCAGGCTACATTGGTCAGTGAATGAAGTGCTCAATGTGGTATTTCACAGAACCAATCACATTTAACATCATGATGGGTGTTATGTCTGAACAAGCCTGCTGAATTCATTGTTTCAAATCATTTACACAGTGAACACAGAAATTTCATTTTGTTGTAGTGGGTTATTTTCACGCTTATTTTTAATTTTTTTTTTGTTAAAATCAGCGTTTTGAGCTCTGCAACTGTACAATTGGAAATTTTTCTCTACTTGTAACGGTTGAAAAGTCGCAAGATGCAAAATTCGAGGTCAAAGGTCAAATTGGACATCAACATTGTTTAGCCCCTACCTAATTTCCTGTATGTTTTCTGCAACAAATTTGTTGTCTCCACTCTTTTTGAAATTGTATGAGTGATAACAAACTTTTGGCCCACACTGTATATTGATTTTTTTCCGATAACACAATCATAACAATAATAGAAATCTACAATAAGAATGAACGTGAAACTAAGAATTTCATTCATCCCATGCATCTATTATTCACGCTGAAAGTTTAGTTGAATTCGATTCTACGGATATCTTCCTTGAAGATTCACTTTGTAAGCTATTTTATTTGACTTTAAGCTTCCTTTTCCTGAAACTAAAATTATCTCACTTTAAAGGAGTAGAAGTTAGGCAGTTAAAAGGTTGATGACTGGAAAGGGAATCTCGGAAAGGGAATCGCAGCCTTGTTTTGTTTGGTCGTCACGAATCAAATCTCTGGTGATCGTTTTTTTTAGTACATTTTCGTAGAAAAGCTATATTGTCCAGCTATCTGTCCGTCCGTCTGTAGACACAATTTCCACAATGCATTGCGTTGCAATAGAGAGAGTGCATGTATTGAATTGCTAGAAGACACGAATTATCCTTGCATTGGGGAAAACGCGTACTGAGCACATCGGTTCCGCTCTACGCGTGCTTTAAACGTTAATGAGATGGTGCGCGTGCAGAATGCTATTTATAGAACGAATAGGGAGCTATTTATTTATTACGATAACTTGAAAACGAATTAACTTTTTCAAATTCTGTTTTCAGAAATATGACCATCAAAGTCTTAGCTCTGCCGTATCAACTTTTCAGAATTTTTCGTGGACCCCTTCAAGTCGAATTCACGTGCTAAAACAATGAGTGTAAAGAATACAAAGATAAAAACATGTCTCATATAATAATCGATTTGTCAAAAAGGAATACATTGTTACTTTCTGTTCATCTTTTAAGCATTATTGACATCGGCGCGCGCACGTTAAATCACTTTGTCGACGCACGATTGCTCAAGTGCTCATAATCTATATTATTAAATAGCGGAAGAATGGATCTTCTTATTGGTTTTATAATGTCAATCCTTCATAATTTCCACATTTTTTGAGATAGAATGTTGAAATTTGGAATATAGCTTATTATGGGCTTGCCCATCTGCACTATTTAGTTTGGTTTTGATTGGTACACTGGGGTCGGAATTACGGGGGTGGGATTCAGGGAGGGCAATATATCTGTGTGAAGTAAAGGCGTGAAATTCGGTATCCAGATTTCTCTAGGCAAGATCTACAGTACTATGAAGTTTAGGCCCAATTGTTCCAGGGGGGTCGGATTTGCAGGGGCGGCAGTCACTTGGTCCCTAGAACTATGGCAACATACGGCATGTTATATATCATACGTTCGGAAATGATGAAAAAGGAAAAGAAAATAACGAGGTTTTTTACATTTTACACATATTACGTTCGAGAAAATCAATTTTTTTGATTAAAAATCTTGTGGTGAGGTAAAAAGTGCAGATAAAGGGGTAAAAATAGATGACCGCAGGATCTGCCACTTGCTTTCCCCTACTCGGGAGGGAGGGGGGTTAATTTCTTTTTAATGAATGTATAAATGTATTTCTGCCTCTCTGCTAAAGCTCCTCTTTGGAATGTTTACAAGATTTTATTTTTAATAGCTATGTATTAGTGTAACTATAATCATAGAAGGGAAGTAGTGAAACTCCGTTGACTGGTGAATAAAAACGAAGCGCAGGAGTGTAGAGCATCTGAAGAGTAGTTGGAACCGATGTAGTGGGCTACATCTTGCGGCCGCGATAATTCGAATTTGGAGCGCAATAACTGAAATTTGCTATCAAATTATAAATCGCGATAATAGTTCTCTATGTTCCACCGCATGATGGCGCCACTGCTGTTTTGGCTCCAAGCTTATTTTCCTGTTATACCTCGTCCAACAAGAGAAAAACAGGGCGTGTTTCCGGTCTGATATGCTTTGTGGGATCTCTCCTTCAGCGGCTACACAAGTCAATTTGTAATGGCGTTGCCGTGCAACAGCTCTTCAGCCAAACAAGGAAAAACTATTCACAGCCAGGCTAGGGAGATTGTGTGGAACGTATTTTGCTACTTAAAAGGAAAACAGTGTTTTAAAAGCTCATCTGCCTTGATAGAAGAAACTTCCAAGGCAACGCAAGTTTCTTTTTCTTGCGTTCGAACATTTGTTCAAGAAGGAAACGAAGCGTCTTCATGCGAAGCTATCACCTCCTCTCCTCACTTTTCGACTCCTGGAAAGAAAAGGCCCAGGGAATCTCGAACAACGAATCTGGATGACTTTGACCTCTCGATTGCACGAGCATGTGTATCCGAAATACACTCAGAAGGTAATTATCCTACTCTGAAAAATGTGTACCAGAAATTTAGAGAAAAAACTGACTACGTCGGATCGAGAACTTCCTTCGCCACCATTACGCATGATAAATTGCATATGAAGTATGGCAAAATCAACCACCGTCAATTTTACATCGAGCGGACAGATGTTATCGCACAACGACGTCGTTTTTTAAGGCAAGTACAAATGCTACGCAGGGACCCCACACGTACTTTCATATATCTGGATGAAACGTGGGCTAATGCACACAATGGCCGTGAAAGACAGTGGCATCACGACGGGAAAAGCTGTGCTCAACCAGGGAGCTCGGAACCCTACCGCGGGTGTTTCATTCCTACGGGTAAAGGCTCCCGTCTCATTCTTTTGCATGCTGGAAGCGATAAAGGGTTTGTGAACGACTGCTGTTTATTATTTCGGTCAAAAAATAAATCCGCAGATTACCATGACGAAATGAATGGGGATTGTTTTCATGAATGGTTTAGAACAAAACTGCTGCCAAATATTCCGAAAAATTCAGTAATCGTCATGGATAATGCCCCATATCACTCGGTGGAGAAGGCCAAAGCGCCGTGCAGCAAGACAAGGAAATCGGATATGATAGAGTGGTTGGCCCCACGAGGAATACCTACCGAAGTAATAATGTCAAAAGGTGAGCTGTACGATGTTATCAAACAACACAAAACAGCAAAGCGCTTGTTATAGATGAACTGGCTAGCGATGCCGGCCATTTAGTTCTTATCAGACTACCTCCTTATCACTGTGATCTCAATCCCATTGCACTTATTTGGGCACAGGTAAAAGAATATATACGGAAGAAGAATACAACTTTCAAGATTGCTGATGTTGAAAAACTAACGAGAACGGCAACTGATAATGTAACTCCTGAAAATTGGAGAAAAGCGATAGAACACATTTTGCGTGTGGAAGAACGATATTGGGAAACGGACTGTTTGATTGAAGATCAAGTGGAGCCTTTAATAATTCATGTTAATGGAGAAGACAGCAACAGTGAAGAAGCAGAAGAGTGGAATGACATTAACGTTCTACCACAATCTCCTTAGCCTGAATTTAGATATAATTCAAAAAGTCTTTTTCAAGACTGTACATTCTCATGGCCAGCAAATAAACGAAAGAGATATCGTTAACTGTAATGGAAAACGTATCATAAAACTGGATTTTATTAAAAAAATAAAAAATAAGATAGCATCTTTAATAAAACCTTATAATTCTTTAAAAAAAACAAAAAACATGTCATTAGAATGTATAAATATTTAAAAAAAATGATGGTTAAACAGACTGCACGTTATTACCTTAAAATAAGTAAACGATATATAGAAAATTGAGTTAAAAGACAATTTTATGAAGTGTACAATTATTTTAATTATAATTAAAGCAAAGCAACTGAATAATATTAAAGCTTCTGCTGTAATATTATAAAGCGCTTCTTCAATGAGACATGAGACAGAAGTGAGTAAGCGCATGAGGCCCCCTTTCTCTGATTGGCTAATCTGAAACTTCCTGTGACACACCCTGTTTTTCTCTTGTTGGACGAGGTATAACTCTTATTTACAAAGTGATAAAATCTAAAATGAATGACAACATATCAAAAATAAAATTTCAATTGTGTATTTATTAAACTTTATTGCCTTTTATTATTAATAAATTTAAAACAAAATTATACTCTTAAAAAATAAATAACAGTAAAAGAGTTCAAATGTTAAGAGAGCAATTTGCAATTTTTTTTATTTGTTTTACTTTTCACTGCATTACAAACATCTCTTCAGCCAGATAATAAAAACTAGTCTGGATATAATACAAAATACAGGGTGAACAATTACAGTCGCTAAACACTTAAATTCTTGTGGTCACTCCTTACAGAACGTTAGTCTTTATATTCTTCATAACAACTTCCATAACAAAAATAAAAGAAAGCAATTCGAATCCTTTTGTCATGAAATTCAATTCCCTATAATGACATTAACCTTCGCAAAGGCACCATTCTTTCATTACCTTTCCCCCACTCCCCTCTCCCTCCAACTATTCTCTAATTTGTCAAGGGGCTTTCTACAGCTTCTTTCAGTGTCCTTAGCTTTCCCTCTCTACATTTTTCTTCTCTTCCCCCCTCTATAAGCCCCTGCATATAAGACGTCTTCTAAGCCCCTATTATCACTTTCACTCTATCCAAAAAGTCAGGTTTTTTTTTTGTTATGTTTTTTTACAGAATCTTACCACGCTGTGTTCCTTTCTTTATAATAATTTAATTATAAATTTAAAGAAACATTTTGTGTACCATAATCATCATGAGCCATTCAGTGCACAAATCGATTAACTTCATATTTTTGAATTTTATTAAACTTTAATGTCAAAGCTCTTGATTGACCCCTAACTGTATATATTCAAAACAAATTTTTCTAATAATAAGTATTAACACCACCAAATGACAAAAGGAATTTAAAACTTAATAGGAATTTTCAGCAACAATGTATGCTTTTTTATCATTTTTCTCAACTTTTTGTTTTATGGAGTTAATCTATTTGTGCACTGAACGGCTATCGATTTTGTACTATGATTATGCATCTATTTGATTTTTTTATTCAATTTATTTTTTAAATATACTTACTTTCATTAACAATTTATTTAACTACATAACAAAGAAAAAATAAATAATATTTGTTCTACAATATCTTTTAAATGAAATTAAATAAACGACCCAAACTGCAAAACAATTCCTGTGATTGGAGGCAAAACTGCAGCAGTGCCACAGTTTCACAAACTCCCGCGGAGACTGCACACTTTAATGTTCGGTTGCAAGTTTTTCTACAAATATCACATCAAAAATTGTAAACTAAAGTTTTTTGTTTACTTTTAACTCTGATAAAGAAATGTATACAACAATTGGTTTCAGATAAGCATTAAATCTTCAGTAATAAAAAATTATTTTCTTCTATGTCAATGTATAAGGAAGTTTCCCTACTTCCCCTTCTATGGTTATGGTGTAACTTTGAAGTAGTTAGCATGCATAGTTATCGAAAAATATTAATTCAAAAAATACATGCGGCGATTCTAATCCGGCTCTCTACGCTATTCCTAAAGCGATCCCCCATATATTTACGATTACTTATTCTCATCTTCTTGGAATTGTATTAGATACAAACAAAATAAAAAGAGAAACCACAATTCCTCAAATGAGATTTTTAATCTTTAGCCACGGATGTACATTCCGAAGATTCTGTCCTCTTCATCAGCGTGTAAATTGGGAATAGTAAAAGTGGCTATATGTAGCCATTAATAACCAATCAGGGGTTATTTTACAAATAAGATAAATTACAATTAGTCAATCAGGGAAAAAAACAGAAGCGTTATAGATAGTGATGAAAGAAATTATATCCAATAAGAATAAAAGGCAATGACTAATAATACCAAGGGACTAATATTTAGGACATGTTTATGTTTAGCAAATTGTAACCTATTATTGACAGATATAGGGCCGCAAGACAATTTGAATTTGCTATTTATGATCGTTTTTTATAGGAAATAAAATCTTCTTTTTCATTTAATATATATTTTTTCTTTTTAATACCCTTTTCATTTCATAAAATTAGGGGGGCCCAGTTTTGCAGTATATTTTTTAATTTTTTGGAAAATTGTTTTTTTAAATGATTTATTTTGTTGTGGAAGACCTCTGAAGTAACTTATCTTTAAGTTATAGGTAGGTGTTCCGCTTTTGGTCTTTTTCCTCTAATACAAAAAATTGAAAACAATCCAAATTTTATTAATTTATAATATTAATAATAATTTATTTGATTTTTACACGAATAAATAGATAATATACTCGCATAATCTCCAAACAAACGATGATGACAAAAACATTTTTTTCGAAAAAGAGAAATATAAAACTTTAAAATTTTGGAGCGAACTCTTAGAGGAAATGGAAAAATCTGAAGAAATTCAGGACCTGAAGCCTTTTCGTCTTCGTTGCCCAATTTGGCAAAGAATTTCGCTTTTCAGTTACTCTTTCTCTCTCTCTCTCCCTTTCTTCTTTCTTTTTTCCTCTGTCTCTGTCTGTAGACCCTTCTCTCTCTCACTCTCTCTCTCTCTTCCGTTTGTTTCTTAGTTCTTCCCGAAAAAAAATTCCACCCGAATTGTTGGGAGGATTTCAGCAGAATTCATTTTCCAAACAATAAGAAAGATTTAAAAGATCAATCTAATGGAATAATTTTTAAAAAGAAAGCTACTGAAGGGGGAGAGATTACATTACAAAAAAAGTAATTTTTAAGTTATGAATCTGTTCGCAGAAGTTTAGGGATGTTTCTTTTTATTGCTATATATGTTTAAAGTAAAGCAATTTAAAGCATCGCAATTTTATTTAGAAGTCAGATTTCATCGTTATTATCTTTTCGTTTGAGTGAAATGTTCTCTTCAGCCTATTATTTGCATCCAGATGTCAATCAACTCTAGGAGATGATCCACTCTTGAGATTTTTTTTTTTTAAAATTTGTCTGTGAATTTTGGCATGATGTTCCTAAGGGAAAATGATAATAATTCTTTCTGCTAGTCTTTATCCTATGCAATTGCAGGAACCCGAATCGTACACAGAATTTCTTCGTTATCTAAAATATTTTTTTATTTAGTTTCCAAACACAGTTAACAAAATAATAAGCAAATACTGTGGAATTTTGGAGCTAAGTATAAAGTGAAAATCTCTAATCAACTCAGAGGAAAGAAAGGAAATACCAGTATTTAACACAATTAACTACACAAAATCATTAATAAGACTGGAACTCTATGGGAAAAGTTTTCAACGTAGGCGCATTGCAATAATTTGGTTGCATAATTGAAAAATTTCATTAGATATGCAGAATAAAAGTGATCTGCACTTTTAAGTGTTTTATTTATTTGATTTAACAACTCTACAAGAAAATAGGCAAACGTCGATATCTCACACACGATCGAAACTAGATGTAATGTTTATAAGACATTTTTTGTTCCACTTGAACCATACAATGTTCCTAAACAATTATGCTGGATAAGTTTGGGTCACCCTGTATATATAATTCTACATGTAAGTCTTAATTTACTTACTCCCTTAGATGATTACTCCCTTTCTCTGGATAATATAATAGTCGATGAATTTTATTTCTATCTTCTCTTTCTGAATTTTTTCGGTTAGGTTAAGTTAGAGTGTTTTTTTATCCCTTTGATTTCGCTACGCTTTTCATTTTCCGAATCTTTATCCGAGTACTTGCCAAATTAATATGTTTATAGTTTGCCAATGTGGAGTTGTCGAGATTCAGAATAAGAACGTACAGAATAAGGTGAGAATTAATGAGGGATTTTCAGTGAGTCCGTCTGTTGTCTTAAAAATCTCGAACTGATAATGACAGATACTTCGCACAAAAATCATTCAATAACTTAATGTTCATATAGTCAAATATTCGAAGAAATTATAATTGGAAATAACTATCATTGAACCAAAATAAATTGTAAATTTCAAATTTATTTGGTTATAACTTTGCTGTTTGCTAACCGGTTCCAGAATGTAGATAGTGTATAATAAATTAAGGGAGTATTTTAAAAGTAAAAATTTTATAAATTACTAGCAGAGGATCTGACGTTGTCCGGGATAATTGGGGATAATAACGCTTGTAGTTAAACTGAATAGTCTCATAAAGTTAAATTATAACTCCAAATCGGTTAAATAATAACTCAATCAAAACAACACAGAGCGAAAGGATATACCGGGACTTTATTTAACCTCTTGTTGAATTGTTCAGATTAAAATGATATCCATCTTCACCACCGGGGAACATCACTAGATACTTTAGACCCAAGTTTTTATTGCCTTGACGTAGAACCACTTATACCCTCTTGCTCTATTCGAAACTTCCGTTGTTCAGATGTTTCCAATGTCCCTATATCCTATTCTGTTTTAGCTGCAGAGTTTCTCTGACCAATATACGTTCTTTCTCTTTCAAGACACATAAATTTTTTTGCCAGTCGTCTCGACGTTTGATAGGGAGCTCAAGGGAGACACGTGTGACTTCTTTTTCTCCTCAATAGACGCTGTCTTATTTATGTCCTGTCACTGCACCATCATTTTATGCTCATTATTAATAATTCTTGGATACGAACGTTCAATCATCTCATTATCAGCATCTCAGTTTCCAAAAATTCACATTCCTACAGAATATAGTCAAAATATATTTTTATGGAATGTTTGGATCTGATGTGCTACCAAATATAACCCCGGCGTGGCTCAGGCTCTTTTTTTTTTTTTTTTTTTTTTTAAACGCTTATATAACTTTCGCCATTTCTGTCATGTTTGATGGATGAAATCTTCAAATTAATATTTCAATATAATCAATATATCAACCCCTTCCACTGGTCCGATCTTGCTGAAATTTTGTACACATGTGTAAAGTCGGTGACAATGCATGAATCTAAAAGAATTTCAAAAAATCCAAATGGGGGGCGGGATCTATATGAACTAGAATTGGCTTATATTTGTTTGTTTGCTCAAGAGATGGCGCTATATGTACCTAATTTTGACATAATCATTGTTCCATGAAAAAAAAATTTTCCTTCACTTGTATGGATTAAATTTTGCAATATCATAAAAATAAACGCATGAAAACGATTAGCATTAATACGTACATTAACAATTCATAATGAAATTTTGAAAAAAATTTTCCAAGTATGCTCACAGTGGATAGACCTCTCCAAATATGCCACAGCTAGCCTAAATAATTTCTTCGTCATATAATCTTACTTCAGATGTACACATAATGTTGTTGCACTTCCCACTCTGTTTTTGATGTCTTGAAGCAAGACTTGACCATTCATCCTTTTGTGTAGTCTAGCAGTCGCCGATTCTTCTATTGGCATGCTTACCATTTGTTCAAAGGACTGCTTCCTCTGTCGTCTTTCCACTCTTTCTCAATAGTCTGCTAACTCTCCATTATCTCCAGTTAATGATATTTTTAAAAGATTTTAACGAAATTGTTAAGTACTAAGAACTCTCAACTCTAAGAAAAGCCTGAATATAAGGAATTCTATGCATTGTTACAAATTGAACCTTATTTATATTGCACAAACTTTGCCTTGCATTGTTGGTCATGAGATATGTATTGTTGATCCCTGTACAGTGTTGGTGAATTGCGTGTTGATACTTATTGTTGCTCAAACTTTTTCTGGCATTTTTGGTCGTGAGATATTTCTCATTAATATGCCTTGCCATAACCATGAATATCGATTTTTTTTTTTATCAATATTTATTATTTTTTGAAATCTGAGGTAGACAGTGACCTTTCTCATGCTTTGAAGGTCATGTATGCGAAATTTTATCAAGATCGGAATAAAACTGTAGATTTGTATCTTCTATATATATAAAGAAGGATGTTTGTGTGTGGATGGGTGGGTGGGTCTGTTTGTATGTTTTTTATACAAATCTACAGTTTTATTCCGATCTTGATAAAATTTCGCATACATGACCTTCAAAGCATGAGGAAGGTCACTGTCTACCTCAGATTTCGGGAAAAAAAAAATATCGATAAAAAATCGATATTCATGGTTATAGCAAGGCATATTAATGAGAAATATCTCATGACCAACAATGCAAGGCAAAGTTTGTACAACAATAGGTATCAACAATGGTATCAGCACGCAATTCACAAACACACTGCATGAACCAACAATATATATCTCATGACCAACAATGCAAGGCAAAGTTTGTGCAACAATAGGCCCATTGTGTTCGCATCAACAATGGTATCAACGCGCAATTCACCAATAACAATGAGCACAGAATGATGATGTAATGTTAAAGCAATCTTTCCAAGAATTATAACAATGAACATTAAATGATGATGTAATATGGATAAGTTTCAATTTGTAACAATGCATAGAATTCCTGTTATTCAGGCTTTTCTTAGAAAAGAGAGTTCTTAGTACTTAACAATTTCTTGAAAATCTTTAAAAATGATCAGTAACTGGAGATAATGGAGAGTTAGCAGACTATTGAGAAAGAGTGGAAAGACGACAGAGGAAGCACTCCTTTAGCTCCCTGATGTATTGAGCAAACGGGAAGCAAGTAAATAGAAGAATCGGCGACCGCTAGACTGCACGAAGTGATGAATGGCCAAGTTTTGCTTCAACACATCTAGAGAAGAGTGGAAATTGCAACAACACTAAGTATACAACTGAGGTAAGATTACGTGAGTAAGAAATTATTTAGACTAGCAGTGGCATCCTTGGAGAGGTCCATCCATTGTGAGCCTTTAAAAAGATTTTTTTCGAATTTTCATTAAGAATTTTTACTGTATTAATTCTAAGCATTTTCATGTGTTTATTTTTAAGATATTGCAAAATTTAATTTAATTTTTTGATATTGTTCTGTTTACATCCAAGTGTAATTATCCCGGGCAACGCCGGGTACCTTTGCTAGTAAAAAATAAACAAACAAACAAATTCACAAACAAACAAACAAACGTCCTTCTTTATATATATACTAGAAGAGGTACCCGGCGTTGCCCGGGATAATTACACTTGCACAAACTTTTCCTTTCATTGTTAGTCATGAGATATTGATTGTTGATCCCTGCCTTGTGTTGGTGCATTGCGTGTTGATACCATTGTTGATACCTATTGTTGCACAAACTTTGCCTTGCATTGTTGGTCATGAGATATTTCTCATTAATATGCCCTGCCATAACCATGAATATCGATTTTTTATCGATAATTATTATTTTTCCGAAATCTGAAGTAGACAGTGACCTTCCTCATGCTTTGAAGGTCATGTATGCGAAATTTCATCAAGATCGGAATAAAACTGTAGATTTGTATAAAAAACGTACAGACCTACCCACAAACATCCTTCTTTATATATATAGAAAGACAGATAGATAGATAGAAAGACAAGCAGAGGTATCCGACGTTGCCCGGGATAATTACACTTCTAGGTAAAGAGAACAATCTCAAAAAATTAAATTATAACACCCAATTGGTTAAATAATAACTCAATCAATACAACACAGAGCAAAGGTACTATCTATTCTACGAAAAATACGAAAAACAGGAATTCTAGATGATATACCGGGACTTTATCTAAACTCTTCTTGACTTGCCTCACCACTGCGGAGCATCACTAGATACTTTAGACCCAAGTTTTTCTTGCTCTTGACGTAGAAGCTCTTATACCCTCTTGCTCTATTCGAAACTTCCGTTGTTCAGATGTTTCAAATGCCCGTATAGCTTTTTCTGTTTTAGTTGCAGAGTTTCTCTGATCAATACGGGTTCTTTCTCTTTCCTTTCCAGATAAATAAATTTTTGCCAGTCGTCTGGACGTTTGATAGGGAGCTCAAGGAAGACACGCGTGACTCCTTTGCCTCATCAATAGATGCTGCCTTATTAATGTACTGTCACTGCATCATCATTTTATGCTCATTATTAATAATTCTTGGAAACGAACGTTCAATAGTCGCTTATCAGCATCTCAATTTTCCAAAATATTCACATTCCTACAGATGATAGTCAAAATGTATTTTTATGAAATGTTTGGATCTGCTGTGCTACCAAATAAGCTAGGTGACAACCCCGCCATGGCTCGGACTTTTTTGGGGGGGATTAAATTTTGTAATATATTAAAAATAGACACATGAAAACGCTTAGAATTAATACAGCAAAAATTCTTAATCAAAATTCGAAAATAATTTCTTAAAGGCTCACAATGGATGGACCTCTCTAAGAATGCCACTTCTAGTCTAAATAATTTCTTACTCACGTAATCTTAATTTATATGTACACTTGATGTTGTAGCAATTTTACTCTTCTCTCGATGTCTTGAAGCCCAAACGTGGCCATTCATCACTTTGTGTAGTCTAGCAGTCGCCGGTTCTTCTATTTACTTGCTTACCATTTGCTCAATACAGCACAGATCTAAAGCAGTGCTTCCTCTGTCGTCTTTCCACTCTTTCTCAATAGTCTGCTAACTCTCCATTATCTCCAGTTACTGATCATTTTTAATGATTTTCAAAAAATTGTTAAGTACTGAGAACTCTCTGTTCTAAGAAACTCCTGAATAACAGGAATTCTATGGAATGTTACAAATTGAAACTTATCTATATTGCACAAACTTTGCCTTGCATTATTGGTCATAAGATATATATTGTTGATTCTTGCATAGTGTTGGTGCATTGCGTGTTAATACCATTGTTCATACCTATTGTTGCTCAAACTTTTCCTTGCATTGTTGGCCATGAGATATATATTGTTGGTCCGTGCAGAGTGTGAATTGCGTGTTGATACCATTGTTGATAAGCAGTGTTGCACAAACTTTGCCTTGCATTGTTGGTCATGAGATATTTCTCATTAATATGCCTTGCGTAACCATGAATATCGATTTTTTTTTTATCATTAATTATTATTTTTTCGAAATCTCAAGAAGACAGTGACGCAAAATTTCATTAAGATCGGAATAAAGCTGTAGATTTGTGTAAGAAACAAGCAAACCCACAAACCCACAAATAAACCCGCAAACAAACATCCTTCTTTATATATTTAGATAGAAAGATAGATTTGCTAATTTTTGAAATTGAAGAAAATTATTGTAAATTAAAATAAACCATTTAATATATATTTTGCGTTCTTTAACAGAGTAATGCCAAAAAGTAATACAAAAAGCTAAAGAAAAAGAATAAATTCCTCTGTTGAAAAGCAAAATGATAAAATGGCCACTAAAAATAACAATAAGAGCAACATACAACTGTTGTAAATTAAATAACTCTACATACCAAGATTGGTCGCCATAGCGCTAAGCGAAACATTTCGTTCGCATCGATGATAAGCTTTTCAGATAAGGTTCCAAATACCTCCATTTATACACTGTAATCATGATTTCTCAAAAAATTATTGTACTGTTGAACCTCTGTATGCTTTTATTAAGGTCTCTGCTCTCTACGGTTTTCCACCGAATTTCAGCAGATAGTTTCAGGAATTTTCATTCATTATTTCCGAATAGCGTTGCGAGTTAGTCACAGATGTGGTCTAGTCACCATTCATTCTATAAGTGTTCAGTGAGCTCTATACAGGTCAGTCCATTTCTTCAACTTCTGTCCCCTCATCATCTCTGCACACGTCTTGCTTTGTAACAAGGAGCATTTTCATGTTGGTCTAATCCAACTATTCCCACGATGTCGCTAGTGCATAATTGTTCAGAAATGTCAAGATAATTGCAGATTTTATATGTTTCATATGATTACATCGCCTCCTCCGAACTTCACAGTACTTCCGCCAGGCCCAAACACTACCATCTGATTTCATGTGTGTGCCGAGTTGGGTCGCTGTATAAGACATGTTTATATAGCTGTGTTGCTCAGCTTCGTTGAACTGTGCACCGTCCTAAATACCATGCCGTATTGATTGAGGCCAACGAGAAAGACAGACCCTTAACCGAAACTGCCACCTGACCATAGCAGTTCGAGTAACAGTGTAACCTTTATTGTTTCTATCTTGAACTTTAACAATCTGTAAACCACGGTAAAAGGAAAATAGTTTTACTTCATCTGAGATGTAAACCTTTGTCCGTGTTCTTGTTGATGGGCCTGCTTCTTCACCCGTGTATCTTTGGCGTATAAAATTTTCTTTATTTTCATACTTATCACAAAACTGTTTGTTGAAAACCATGAAGGTCAAGTTGTTGGTTGGTCTATTATGGTCAGGTGACCTTTCCGTGTCAAGGCCTATCTTTCTCGTTGGCCTCGACATTAATTCTGCTTATGTGGACTTATATGCAACAGCACGGCCATGGAAACCGGTAGTTCCTCAGCTGCCCCTGAATGGTGATTACGACTGGGTGTATTTGAAGTGGCATTGCGGAAATCTGAAACAATTGCTCAGCTGAAGACTTCCGATTGCATCGTGTCGCATGTGCTAGCTTCGACGAAATCTTTGTCATTTTCTTTGTTCCACCATTGGCAGATTATATAACATTGCTCTTTAGAGTTCCACTGGTAAAAAAATGTATCTTCCAGTTGAACTCTGGGACTTGCAGAATCAGAAATCGCGCGTATAGACTTGTTGCAATGCGGCATCCAATGATGGCAACACTGAGCTCATTGAGCGAATCACACTCTGTTACAAATGAGTCTACTGTGGCATATTTCTGCTGAGATTGCCTTAGACATCATGGACATGTAGACCAAGGACACGTAACATCATATATCTCATATGTATCACTCGTGGTTTTCAAAATGCTTCGGGTGTAGTCGCTAGCAGCGGGACTCTGTCGGGAGCTAAGAAACATGGGTTTCCACAACTAGTCGGACTTCACCGTCGTCAATGCCAAGCGACTGTTGCAGTGAGGCAAGGCTCATCGCCATCGGACTGTGAAACAACAGAAAAATGGGGTTTGGAATGATAAATCTCGCCTCATGATCTCTCAGTCCGATCTGAATGCGTCTGGGTTTGGCGGATGGCTGGCAAACGCTTCATTTCCGACTTCATTATGCCAACTGTCAAGTTCGTTGGCGGAGGGATAATGTTGTGGGTTTTATTTTTCGTGGTTAGGATAACGCTGAAATCCCAACTCTCTGACAGTTTCTGTTTCAACAGGACAACTGTTCGTCCACACGTCAAAGCTTGTGTTGACTGTGGTTTCACGACATGGATGTTCAAACTCTGGACTAATCTTCAAGGAGGATTGATCTAAATCCTATTGAATATTTCTGTGATTGAAATGAGAACGCAGAATTAAGTGCTCATCAAAATCATTCATTTTCCAATAAGAGGTTGGATTTAGCCTCATCTGATTATTGATAACATGTATCTACTACAGTATTTAAATAAAACTGGAAACTTACCATTGTATAGCTTTATTGATTACATGGATAATTTATATGCTAAAATAAGAAGAAAATTTTACCTGCTTTAAAATTTAGATACATTCGAATCGACAGTATTATCTAATGAAAATATCATTTTAAAACCGTTATCGTTTACATTAGGCATATGAAAGAAATAATTTTTAACGATTTCTAACGTTTTAATTTGCAGTCTCACTTGTACTGTTAATGTATTCAATATACTTTTTCTCGTTTTTTGGGCCATGATTTCGGTGGATAAGAATTTGAAGAATACTATATGCTTTACGAATAAACACTTGTTCTTAAATACAGTCTCATTTTTAAAACACTTAATCCTTATTGTTACTATTTGTTTCACTTTAATATGATTCACTTATTGTACAGGGTGATTACAAAAGAACTTCACACTTTTAAAAATTTATTACATCAAAGCTATTCAAAATATAGATAAACTACATACGGATTCTTAAAGAAAAACTCTTGAAGTATATAGTGACACAGTTAAAGATGTTCAATATGCCCCCCTGTCGTCAAAAACCCGCATTAACATGTCTCCGTCAATCCCACGTATCGCTACCGTAATAAAAACAGTGACGACTTTATCTTTCAGTAGGATAGGGCACCTACACACAGGAAGACAGAGGTGCGGGAATTTCTTGATGCCACTCTCCCACAGCAGTAGATTGGTCGAGCAAACAATAACCTGGAACTTGCAAAGTGGCCATCGTGGAGCCCCAACCTCACACCTTGTGATTTCTTTTTAAGGGGGTGTGTAAAGGATAAGGTCTTCACCGTACCCCATCCCCGTGACCTAGACGAGCTGAAAGAACGCATTACGGTAGTGATACGTGGGATTGATGGAGACATGTTAATGCGCGTTTGGGACGAATTCGACTACCGCATTGATGTATGCCGTGTCACGACAAGGGAGCATATTGAACATCTTTAACTGTGTCACAATAAACTTCAAGAGTTTTTCTTTAAGAATCCGTATGTGGTGTGTCTATATTCTGAATAGCTTTGATGTAATAAATTTTTAAAAGTGTGAAGTTCTTTTGTAATCACCCTGTACTTTGATTGGTTTCGCTCGCATTCATTTATTTTTTTTTCACATTTTTGGACTTTTTCTTAACGTTTCTTGGCTAAAATCTATTCGACTTATCCGGAATTATTCAAAATTCACTTCGACTTAAGCGACGAAGTTTACATTAGAAATTCAAGTAGGTGCAGGAATTTCAAATTTATTTTGACTTAAGGTGAATTTCGAATGAATTGACTTCGACTTATGCGGTTTATACAGTAGTTGTTTGTTTTGTTAAACTAACAATGCAAGACCATCACAATATAAGAATTTTTGATTTGATTTAATAATTGAGATGTTAACTAAAACTGGAGATTGAATTTTATATATAAAATTTTTTTCTAGTTCAAAATCATAAAAAATACAAGATTCAAGAAAGAGTTTATCAAATTTTAGGTTTTTAATGTCAATTTTGTTTCTCATATCTGACATATACGTAGATTTTTTTCAGTATATTATATTTTGTTGTCTTGACAATGAAATCCATCTTATATTTACGTCTTTTTGCGAATTGCCGTACTTGTAATAGGAATGATAATAAGTAGAGAGCAAAAAATTTAATATGTAAATTTGTCCCACAAATTATTCCCTGAGTTTAAGAGTAAACATCTCGGAAACGGAGATCGATAGAAAATGAAACAAGTGGTATGTTTATTTCGGAAACCGTAAAAAACTGACGCGGAAGCTTCAAATGTAGTTACAAATTATTTACAAATGTTACCGACAGGTGACGCTGTACGTAGCATACCGAAAATTTCATTCTTCGTTTGCGCCATCTTTGCGCCTTCTCTGCACATTTTGAATCGATTGTAATGTGTTTACAATGACTGCTTGCAAAGAACAATGGGGAAGTTGCATGAAATTTTTTTTTTACAAATTAAAGCACTGTTTCATACAGATTGTGCTATGCTGAATACAAAATCGTTGTTAAATTTTTTAGAAATATTAGAAAGCTATTAAAATACAAACGATATCTGACGTCACTTTCCACCAAACAGAGGCCTACGAGATAACAAGGCCTGGAAGCAGAAAATTCACCTGACCATCGGTATGCTAGCAACAATCCAACCTTCATTGTTTCCAACAAAAGGAAAAGCACTAATTGTTAATATCCAAGATGGAGACAATGAAAATTGGATTGTTGCTAGCACCCCGAAAGTCAGGTGATTTTTTTTCCGCTTCCAGACCTTGTTATCTCGTAGGCCTCGACTTGTGTTAACTTTAATATTTTTTTAAAAAAATAACTATAAATTTTTTTACACAAACAAATCACTATTCCTTGATATTTATAACAAATACTATAGAAAACAATAATTTAAAATTTTCATGCAACTTCCCCATTTACAGCCTATTCTTCAGATTCCGTACTGCGATTACAGCGTACAGCGCCATCTGTTCGCCACATTCGTAACTAAATTTGAAACTTCCGTGTCAGACTTTTATGGCTTTCGAAATAAACATACTACTTGTTTCATTCGTCTACTGATCTCCGTTTCCGAAATATTTACTCTTAAAATCAGGAAAGCCTTTACGGGACACCCTGTATACAGGGTGAAAATTAATTCCACTGTCAAACTTGGAGAGGTAGTAGGGATAGTTGAACCAAACAACTTTTCTTTAACCAGTTTTGCGAGAAAAATTTATTTACCAACACAGAACCGTTATAGCAGTTGTTCAAAGTGTTTGTGTCGCCACACGTGGCGGTTGTGGCTGTTGAAGAGAAATTAAATAATCTGCCTAAACTGAGATTTATAGACATTTATAAATACTTTCGTAATGACAATGCATCCACATTCCGATGAACCGATTACAAATTTTTCAAGGTGAGAAAATCAGGTTTTTGTTTTATATTAACTAGATTAGTACAATAACAGTAATTAATAATATATATATATATATATTAATCATTTATTATTAATCATTAATAATTAATAATACATATAAAGAATACAAATATTTTACTGGCGTTTATTTGTGGGAAATCTAAAAAAGAAACTATGTTTTCTGCTTTCTTAGCTGCATGTCGCAGTTTTGTGTAGCCGTTTTTAATTTCCTTGCCCTCCGGAAGTTCTATTGCGCATGCGCGTATCTCAATATCATGTTAACGTGAAATCGTCTATGGCAAAACGATTAGAACCACGGTCTATAGATATAAAAGTTCATCGAGCTCCACTGAAAAATGAAGCTAAAGTTTCTAGTTCCCAATAGGGTGGGAACTCCATTGAAAAGTGGCGCTGCAAGTACAATCGGCCCAACTGCGCCTGCAGCGCCGCCCTATCAGGAGATATAAACTTTAGTTTCATTTTCAGTTTCAATGAAATACCTCTATCATAGGTCACGGTTGGCCCTATTCAACACCTCCTAGGCAGAAAGCCTAATAACGGTCGACCAAATTTAGGGCTTATTATTAGTAGAAATAGGATTAACAATGGTCGACTAACGATGATGTAAGAATGTGTGACGTTTCCGCTATCAGGCCTTCCAGTACTGCCAACTCCCCCGCATTGAGCGGGGGATGTCCACGTTCAGTACTTATCCCCCAGTACTCCGCTACCATAGATTTTTCCCCGCAAAAATGATTCTATCGGTATTGGATATTAATGCAGTACATTCGGCCCAGTCTGGAATAGGTTGATTTAAATGCCAAATCTATCCGCCAGATGGCATCCGCTACGGTTTATAGTTTATTTACAAAAGTTTAGTGAAGATGAAAGTTAAAGACTTGAAAGAAAAGTTTCAGTTAATAGGAGCAAAAACTGACGGAAATAAACAAGTATTGACTAACAGTGAGCAAATTTTATAATGAATTACGATTTATGAAAGTGACGATGCTAAATATTGGGCTAGGCTACGACATCTCATTTAACCTCACTGAATTTTTCAATCTGTAGGAAATCCATGAAACTTGAGATTTTTGTTTTAAACATTGTTGTTCGAACATTGTGGAAATGAACAATTTACATGTATGTTCTTAAACAGTATTCTTAACATTGCCGAGATTTTCTCCTCATTTCGACCATAGTGTCATAGCCTCAGATACATAAAGCGTAAGCGCTGCCATCTATACTTAAATCAACCTATAGCCCAAGCTTGGAGGAAAGAGAAGAGTATTTATTATACTCTTCTGAAATACTGACCTATATAAACAAGAAATTAAACCTCCCGAGGAAGGTATAGGAAAGTAGCGTAAGCCCTCAGATCATCTATTTTTACCCTTTTATCTCACTTTTTAACCCTCTCCCCAATTTTTTATTTCGAAAAATTGATTTTCTCGAACGTAGTATTTAGAAAGTGTAAAAGAGCTCTGTCTCCCTTCGTTTCTCTTCATTTCCGATCGAATGATATATGACATGCCAAATGTTGCCATAGTTCTAAAGACCAAGTAATTGCCACCCTCACAATTCCGACCCCATTGGGAAAGTTTAGGCCAAACTTCAAAGTAATGTTGATCTTGCTTAGGGAAATCTGTATACCGAATTTCACTCCTTTATTTGCATAAATACGCGTAGCCTAGTGGGTCCCCTCTAATTTCCGCCCCCGAAACTCTGACCCCCATTGGGCCAATCAAAACCAAACTAAATAGTGAAGGTGCACATGCTCATAGTAGGCTTCATTCCGAATTTCAATCTTCTACCTCGAAAAATGCGGAAATTATGAAGGGGACGGACGGACAGACAGACGGGCATTGTGAAAACAGTAAGTAGCTCCATTCTTCCGCTACTTAATAACTGGATGGCGCATCCGGCGAAAAACTTGATGCCACCATCCGCCATTTTAGTAGGGGCAAGAAATCTCATCGTGTGTGCAACGTTTGTTTGATTAATTCTGATGTTTAATGCCAGAAACAGAGCATTGTAAAGGTAAACAAAGTAAACTTAACAATTGGTCAAAGTAAACTGTTAATTAATTAAAAATAAGCTTTTAAATACTTTAAATCAAATCTTTAATGTGTGTAAAGTTTGATTAAGCAGTGTGCGTTTCGTAAATATAATTTACTTTATACTCTGCCAAACCAAAAAGATAATATTTAATTATCTTAGTAAAAAGTTTTAATTAAAATTTTCCCATCAAATTAATTATATTGGAATAAACTCGAATAAAAATATCACAAAAAGTTTAAACTATTGCCCCGACCAATATTGCGTCCAGTGGCGTCACTCTTTTTAAACCATAGCCAACTAAAAATACAGGCGCGATCCAAGGTTAAAGCGATGACGTCATGCCCGTAGGCTGGCAGTTTGAATGTTTATTACGAACAGTATAGTGCATACATTAAAACTTTTTAACTTTCACGAGTTAAACAACTAAAACATTGCTTAATAACTAAAACATGATTTAACAATTTATTTGCAAACTGTAAAAATGAAAAAATAAAAAGATAAATTGAAAATAAAATAATTTATTAAACTTCAAAGTAATCTCAAGCAATACAAAATTACAAATTCGTCAATTTCTTCAGTTCCCAAGTTTTCTTATTTTCCTTTTACAATTTTTAATATCACTGCGTTTATCATTAGTTACTTTAGTAAAATTATTTAAAGAGATTTTAGATACAAGTAATATTACATTTTCCAGTTTTTTTTTCTCTTTTGATATGCTGCAAAAACATTCACGATTTAAATATTCTCTTTTTAACATTGTACCACGTAAGTTTTGTAACACACAAACCTGATTTTTAGGTCCTAAAAATTTTTCATTATAATCCTCAAGAATATTTTTCATTATAAACCAAACAATTAAAACTGTTCTAACAACAGTTTCTGTTGGAAAAATCAATTTTCCTCTATCGTCAGTCAATTTGGGAACTGTTCTTGGGTATTCCACAAGTTTTTCATTTACTTCAACCTTATCACTTCGGATAACAAATGTTTCAGCGAAATGCTTTATACATACAGCTGGATTCTTTAAGCCGCTGAAATCTGTCGGTATATTTTGCAGCCATATTGTTCTAGCTGCCTCCGATTTTGGCAATGAAAGAGTTGTTACGTATTCATTTTGTGAATCATAATTTGATTTGCAACCGTATACACTGCATTTTCTGGGCAGTTTGAATCACTAGAAAAAATGAAATTAAAAAGTTTTTATTTATCAGTTATAAACTATAGAAAAGTAGGGTTATGTTATATATCAAGTTACAGCACCGTCGGGGAATTGAAAACAGGGTGTCTAGCAAAACGATTTCGTAAAATCCTCTGACTTTTCCCGATCGCTAGTCACCTTGTGAAAATTACTATTATAAGCGGAGCATACAAAAAGGGAAAATTATCTCAAAACAACTCTAAATATTATAACATCAACGCTCTGTAACTTCATTATAATAATAGACAATATATCTTGTTATATCAATAATATTAATTATGAGAACAATATTATGGTCCCATAGCCGAAACCGGTCTGTTAAAAACATAACATATCCGAAAATACAGTTAACAAGAACAAAATATAACTTGAATTATACATGAATCTGAAGGTAAATATCTCCGAATTAAGGAGTATAAGGAATACTAGGCAAGTCAAAATGAAACATGCGGAATTGTTTTATTTACCGGTAACGTCAAAATGATAGAAACATTATCATTTATTTATGCAATATCCTTTAAACTAAACTATGTTTATTCTTAGAATTCAGTAAAAATAAAGATAGACTAAATGTTATTTCTAAAAAAAAACAAAAAAAACCTTCAATAAATCTAATTCATTCTTTCCTTCGTGGCATGGTAATAGTTAAGTTATCAATTGGGATTATTTTTTTCACGAATTTCATAAAAAATCTAAGCATTAAAACATCTACATAATAACAAGTAGCGTTTAAGGAATAAATGTATGTAAAATAAACTCTGTCTTACCTTCGAAAATATGTATCCAAAGACGAAAATATGTATCCAGTAACGCGTGAAAAGCACAATCCTCATAGAGAAAGCATGGGGAACAGTAATGAACTAAAAGCGAGGCCAGCCTACGGAGACCACGTGACAATTCCGCGCCGGGGCCCGTATTTTTAGCTGGCTATGTTTTAAACCTCTTAATGAGGGCTGCACCATCCAGTTATTTATATAGGTCAGTGATCTCAAACCTCCTTGGGCTGAAGTATGCAAGAAGCATATGACGTCCGACACCACTGGTTAAATTAATGACAAGAGGCGATTTCATTATATAGCATTTGCATTTCATATTTAAAATTTTATATTTTAATATTATCCCAATAATAGAATTTTAATCAATTAATTTAATAATATTTTAAATACGTAATTTTAAATTTGAAAAACTAGTAAAATGATATACTATATATGGGTATATATGGGAAATAAAGGCATTCTTTAAGTGAAAATATGTGTGATTTGTAAGTAATGACAACATCCGGCAATCCCCCGCTTTGGGGCAAAATCCCCCTCATTTTTGCAATTGATCCCCCTCATCAGCTAACAAGAAGGGGGTGTTGCCTTAGTGATCTATGGGCACCTGGCGGGATCTGTTTTCCTTAGCTTCTCGAAACAATGGAAAATGTCGGAAGCTCGATGACCATTTATATCTAAAGACCGTGATTAGAACTGCTCAGTTCTATTCATTATGGCAATGGCAGCCTCCTATCGCTATATAGGTTTAGCTGTCTAGTAGTTTTGACCGGAAAATTTGTCAGCATCAAATAAATAGAGGCTTTGAGAAAATTAATCTTAGAAATTGAATTTTAAGATTGAAACATTTATGATGCAAAATAATATGCAGAATAGTCCGAGTAGATAGTGACACGTGCAGCGATAGGAGACCACCATAATTGCGAATTATCAAGCCCGTTCTAGCGAGCGTCTTTTGCTAACCGCCGCTTCCTGTTTGCTATGACGTGATAGTCTTTTGTACCGAGGCCTTGAGTTGATGGAGCCCGACATGAAACCAACTGAGCATTTAAGGAGGTGCGCCAAAGTATATATTCTAGATAGATATAAACTAAAATAGATTATAAACTAAATAGACTAGAAATGCCACTAATTGGATTCCAGATGGAATGGATCAACATCTCTCCAGAGATCTTCTGTCCAGTTGTGGTATCGATACTTTGTCAAATTGCTGAACTTCACCGATTTACGGGATGGGCCATACACGTTATAAGGTCCCAAAATTTAACACAGAGTCGAAAGGGGTAAGACAAGATAAATAAAGCATCATATTAATAAGTTTTGATAAAAATGCACACGATTTAATGCAGGTCCCTTTTGGTTGTTTATTTGAAAAAATAAAAATATCTATGCGTGTTCTGAGATTCTTATTTCGTGAAAATATAGAAGTTTCGTAAAATTAATCGAACTAATCGAAATTTGGATATTAATAGAAGTTATTTCGTAAATAAGAGTTTCATATGGAAACCGTGCAATGGTGATTTGAAAAGACTTTCAGCTCGATCCCTTTCTCTCATCCTGTGACATAATAATATTATAGATTTATAGTTCGAAAAATTATGATCGTGTAATAGGATTGCGATAATTATTTATTTCTTATGAGATAAAAAATAACTGGAAACCTTAAAGAACGGCAATTTCACAAACACGTTTGTGAAACCGAAAACGAGAATGAAAGAACGCAATCATACTGCGCTACCTATCGCAAAATTAATACAACCAGAATACCAATTGTTTAATTATTTTTACAACAGGTGGCAGGATGTCCTTAAAAGAATGCCCCATTCGCGATATTTTCTTCCGGAACGAACTTGCCATCCTTCTCGCCCTGCGCATTAGTTTCCTCAACTAAATTTTTTTTCTTCACGCAAATCTTATTAAAAACTCGTGATTCGAGAAAGATACGTTGAAATTAGTTAGCTACACAATGATTTGCAAGCCACTACACATTAACACCTAATACAATTTTACAATATTGATTACAAACGTCCATTCATATATACAGACGGAAAATTTTTATTTCAAAATTTCAACGTACCTTTCTCGAATCACGAGTTGCGTGGAGAAAAAAGAAATTAAATCGATTTAAGTCGATTTGCGTAAAAGTAAAAAATTTTTAGTTGGACTGATAATTTCGTATTTGGCCCCCCCCCCCCCACCTCTCCTGCTGACTTTCGTATTACCAGAATCCGTACATAGAAAACGATCTGAGTGAGGCCAGCGGCCATCAATAAGGAGACAAGACATTTGAAACTTCTCCCATGCAATGCATTCTTTAGATAAAACCAATGAAACTGTGTGGACCGCTCATCAATGAGCTGATATAATTTGGTCATAATAAATAGTATACTGCTTACTCTTCTGAAGGTTATTTTTATTTCTGGATTTCTATAAAGTTTGTTTCTTTCCACTCACTAAGAGTGAAGGCCTATATGTTCGTTTCCGAAACTCAAAATTGTTATTTTTTTTTCTTAAATTGACTTAAAAACTCATGATTCGAAAAGATGTGTTTAAATTAATTTTTATAATTTAATAAAAATTAAAATTGGTAAAGTGAAATTTTTGATATAAGTATAAAAATTAATTTGATAAAAGTTTGTTAAGTTATATTTTAATAAAAATTTATAACATTTTATTTTGATATATAAAATTACAAAAACTACAGACAATGTTTTTTTGAAATTTATTAATTACATGTAAATCGTTTATTAAGGATAAATAAATAAAGTGAAAATAAATTAAAAACTTAATCTGGTATCATTAAACTGCCTAAACGTTATCATTATTTATATGTAAAAAAAAAAATATTTATAATTGAAAACAAAATTTAAAGAAAAATCAATAGTTACAGAATTTACTGATTGTCAGTTATATTTCCAGACGAAATCAATAAGAAAATTTGCGAAAAAGATGCATTTAAGCCGAATTTTACAGGAAGCGTAACTCACTTGATAGGGCCAACTGGGCCAACAATGGCGGATTTGGTAGCAGACGACGAACTTTGCCGTACTTTCCTAATCTAGGGCTTTATTCCACACCAACTTGCAGCGACATCTACTCTGAGGACGCTTGCGCCTCCCCTTGTCAGTATTAAACCAATTGAATTTGCCGGCCAGGTGCCCGAGAGTGCTAGGGCGTAGGCTTTCTGGTTCTCGAGTCCGCCTAGCCGTGGGCATGGATGTTTCTGTTTGTCCCGGGCTGCGAACAGATATAAGTTGTATAAAAGGCGCAAAATGACCTTAGCAGTCGACGCCAAGAATTCTAATAAACCAACCAACCATCCAATTGAATTTCGCGCGCTTTGAGGATTTTTGAGGGGCTATAACTTTCCTCCGAACTGTTGTCTGCAGCTAAAATTTTAGTTGTAAGTACAACTCATTGTCTACCATTGATTTAGCTGGCACTATGTAGGATAAATGTTGTATTTGTGCAACCACGTTAATTAGCAATGTTGTTTGTTGATTTCATTGATCCTGGAGACACCCTTGAGGCGGGGGAAGTCACAATGCTAAAGTGTTTTGTTTTTTTTTTATTTTTTTTTTTAGTGAAATTCAAAGCCAATTTCATTATACAATTATTTTAGTTTTAAAAATAGGCCATTGAATGTTAAACAAAGCTCTTTATTGAATAAACAGAACTTTACAATCTATATTCACATGAAAAACAGACTTTTAGCACTTTTACATCGATTTTAATAAAACCTTTAAAATCCTATACGCAAAACTATGCGTATGCTTTTGTTATGATTTATCAGAGATTTTGAGTAAACGAATATACGAGTCATTCCACCTCAAATCGAACAAAATCGGATGATAGTCGACCGTAGGGTCTCCGATTTTTCTCAAACTTTATCAGTGTATTCTATTAGTGGATAAAATATAAGGCATGCTTAGTTTCGTTTGCCAGATAAAAATATTTTTTAGTTATAATTAATTATCAAAGTTATAAAAATTTCGTGCATCTCATCAAATAAAACGAAGCATATCTCTGATTATATTCGTAGTAAGGAATTGTCTCATATGTCAAATTGAAGCTAAAATGAATCACTTTTTCCTTTAATTTACTTTATGGACTTCAAAATCAAACATGAGGGAAAAATGCATTTTAATTTTATAAAATCATATATTAACCTGAAAACGATGCTCTAAAATTATTAAGAAAAAGAGTTTAATTCCCTCATATCCATTACATAACACTACGAACTTACAGGATGGAATTCCAAATAATTCAATCAGTATTATTTATAATATCAGGTGTGAGCAGAAGCCGGAATACAACAATGGCTTAGGCGACATCCTCGAAACGACGATCACGTCATGAGCACTTAACACTTTGAATTAAATTACAACATTTCACGTTTATCCTCTATACTGCTCTATACTTCTAAAAGGAATTCCATTTTGAACTTTGGGTGGCCCTTAGAACAAACATCAAGTAATATGTTAGTATTTTTTACAGATTTTTTAATATGTCGTTTTAACTTATTTTAAAAATTAATTTTAAAATCAAGTTAAATAAATTTTTCTTTAATTTTAATTACCTCTGAAAATATATAGTTGAAAAGCCCACTTTTTAAACTTTAAAATGAGCTTTGAATGAATCCTATACGACGTACAGTTTCAGAAAAACATGTGTTTATAGAGCACCATAACCGGCTAATTTCTGTAAATTTGACTGCGCATATTTTTGTAAGAAATTACGTTAGATGAAAATTAACATCGTGGGGTTACTGACTTTGATGTAGGGAATGTATAAATAGGGTTTGAACTTTTTTAAAAAATATTCTGATTTTTAGGTGTCTCATTTCACGTAGAATGACTCTTATTAGAAATTTGCGTTTAAAAACCTTCTGCTTACTTCTTATATTCACAGGAAGCAAACAAAATTACAGAATCGAAGTTACTGATTCCAACTTCGAAAATATATACCGTACTTTTCGGCAATAACGCCGCGGCGTTTCTGTTAATAAAAGTGCAAATTTTGGCGTGTGCGGCATTAATGCCGAAAATTACTGTATCTTTTTTAAAATTGATATATTTTTACACATTATAATTGTGTAAAGTTCAAAAACACGTCGGAAATTATCCCGATTTACGTAACTCATAATACCCCGTTTCTACAAACTGAGGATTCTCGATTCGGGAAACCGAGGCTCGATTTTACAACTAAATTTGCGGATCTTGTTTTAGGATTCCAGTTTAGTTCCACAATCGAGGCCGGCCAGGTGGCCGAGAGGGCTAGGGCGTAGGCTTTCTAGTTCTCGAGTCCGCCTGGTCATGGGTTAGAATTCCGCTGTGGGCATGGATGTTTATGTTTGTCCCGGGCTGCGTACAGATATAACTTGTGTAAAAGGCGCAAAATGACCTTAGTAGTCGACGCCAGATTTCTAATAAACCAACCACCCACAAATCGAGGCGCTATCCTTTTTTCCTATTGCATTGTGGGATTGTTCGAACTGGATGAGTGTTGGATGTCCAAATAAAGGCGTAGAATTTTGTATGTGTTCTTTTCATGTTTAAAATATCTAATACTTACTAATCAACAAATAGGCCAATGCAGAGCAATGATGCTTTATTATTAGCATAATGATTTATTTATTTTGCAAAACCAATCACTTCTCAGTTATTTTGCAAAATCGAACTGCGAGTGTGAGTTCGCATTCAATGCAACTGCTTGAATTTTTCTAGTTTCAAGCTAAGAAAAAAAAGTAGATAGTGAAATGAGTTCCGGAGGGCGTTCCGGAGCGAGTTTCGATGTGCGAACAGAGGAAAAACTCGGTTCGTGGAAACGGGGTACGAACCGTACAGTTTGTTAGAATGAAATAGAACTGCATTACCATACTCATGACTCTGCAATCCTGATAAGCCAAGCCTTTAATAAGAATGATTACTTTAGCAGAGTTTGATTGTTCGACGAGGATCAAAAGATTCAGGCCTCAGTTTCATTTCCGTCCACTTCAAGCTGTATTCATAGCCTAACCAATGATACCAATTGATTCCTTTGGTATCTGAGATGTTGTATAGTCCGTTGAGATTCGAATGATGACACGATTTATACCACCATCCACCTTTGTGAGCTTTGGCACAATCATTATAATCATGGTCATACGTAAAGAAGGATTGTCCATTGTGGTAAATGAGGGAGTCACCTATAAATATAGATAAAACGATGAAAAAAGTTACTTATAAATAGAAGATAATATCCTCATTTTTAATATTCACAGAATTTTATTTTCTGTTATATCCATTTTTAAAAATTTAGATCAATCAATCTATATACACTGTCATATCAATAAATTATGACCAGCATCCCTTCAAGGCACACGCATGGATCGCCCCCACAACGATTACACATTGCAAAATTTGCATAACAGGCTGAGAAAGCTTTAAAAGCTGGTGCATCAAACGGCAGGTGCACGAGCCTCAAGATGAGTAAACGTCCGGATTTAACGGACATCCAAAAAGGGATGATAATAGGCTATCGTAGCAAGGGTTGCACCATCTCCGAAACGACGCGATTTGTGAACAGTTCACGGTCCGATGTAGTGAAGGTCTACATGGAGTGGACAGCAGGGACAGAAATCGCGTCCCAACGCCATCACTGTAAAGGGTCACGAGCCATCGACCAACGGGGTGAGCGGCACCTACGACGACTCGTAAAAGGTGACAGGAGAGCCATAGTCCATCAACTGACCACCAGATTCAACAGTGGTCCAACAGACGTTATCCGACATTACTGTTGAACGCACCCTGCTACGGATGGGCCTGAACAGGTGACGCATGGTGCACCGCCATTGGACCACAGACGAGTGGGCTAAGGTCGCCTTCTCCAACGAGTCAAGGTTTTTGCTCCATAAGATTGACAGGCGATGGCGAGCGCGTCGTGAACGCCATGAAAAGAGACTGCAGGAGGTTATTGTGGGCCGGAAACAGGCTGGTGGGGGTAGTGTCAACGCCTCCTATAAAGAAAGCCTGTGCACTGAAATTTCATACATTGTTACATCATCATAATAAGGCATCGTTAATCGTATTTCTACCAATAATAAGGCCTAAATTATGACTTCTTATGATCATGTAATAATGTATGAATTTTCAGTGCACAGGCTTTCTTTCTAGGAGTTGTTGGTAGTGTGGATGTGTGGGGGATCTTCTATTGGGAGCAGTTAGGTCCACTGATTCGCCTAGAAGGCAATTTAAATGGCTTTGGCTATCTGTCAATCGTAGCGGATCAGGTGAATCCGTACATACTCACGATGTTCCCCCAATGTGATGGTGTGTTCCAGCAGGACAATGCACCCTGCCACAAGGCACGTCTCCTTCTCCATTGCTTCGAAGAACACTCTACTGACTTTCGAGCGCTAATTCGCTGGACATCAATCCAATCGAATATCTGTGGGAGCACCTTGATCGCCATGCACGGCAGCTGGACCCTCCATCTATGACTCTCGAAGATCTGTGGACAGCGCTCCAAGCGGAATGGACTGCCATACCATCGGACACTTACCGCGCACTTCTTGCGTCCATGCCACGATGACTAGCAGCAGTTATAGCGGCGAAGGGTGGCTACTCCCATTACTAAGCGGGTGGTCATAATTCAGTGATATGACAGTGTATAAATTTTGCTTGATCCGTCCGTATTGAAGCGACAATGCATGAGCAACAATATGCGCGGACCAATAATGTATATCTCATGCAAAGCAAAGTTTCTGCCACAATAGGTCCTTAATAAAAAATTACTTGCGTTAAATTTAAATTAAATTTACAGATTCGACTGTTGTGGTACCCGTCGTACGACGGGCTTTAATTTTAACAAACGTAAATGACGTGACAAAAGAAAACAATTAAAAATCTCCTTTCTTTTTAACAATACAACACCAATTAACTACTTCAATTCTACTTGTGGGACATTTCGAAAAATAGCTCGATAATTGTTTGATGCGTGCAATAACAATTAGTAAACAGTGTGATTCGCGATTCCTAATGAATAGGGTAATAGCGCTGAAGAAGCGAAATTTTCAGACAGTATTGGAAGTCAAAGAAGCCTATGCGAATCCAACGGAGTCTGGAAGTCGACAGCATCGATAGCTCTGCTATGTTCGTGTTCCAAAATCATTTGAAGATTTTCGAACAGTTGTTGGTGTATTGCAAGATACTTTCCAGGAGGTTTCAGAAGCTCTAAGGCTGCTAAAGGGCGATGAAGAATGGCATCGTTGCATGTGATGCGTGAAGCAATTGCTTTCCAGATTTGACAACTCAGACATCTATTTTCAGTCATTCTGCCATACTGTAAGTTGCCAGGAAACTAAGCGAATGTGGAATAGAAGATTATCAGCATCAATTCAACTCAGAAGCAACCAATTTTCAAGTGCTGTATCTCACATTAAAGGATTTGGACCAATATCTGAGAACAATGAACGTCGGCTCAAGGATTATCTAGGGATGCCACAATTGCATCAGTTCGCTGATCAAGAAGTTGAAGCCTTCCAGGATTCAAATCCACTTGTATAGCTGGAGACTGCATAATTTTGGGCAAGATTCCAAGAGTTGGTGGATGAAATATCGCTCTTAAATGAATAACAGGCGATTGTGTACAATCACATTAAATGCGGTATGCAATGAGACTCCCGAAAGGAGACGGTCCTGGCGAATGTCCGATTGGAAAGCAAAATTGCCCTGGTAACGGCAACGAGTGGAATTGCAGCACTTCAATTAATGGTCAGGCGAAAGGCACATTTAGTGTTCAAGCTAGGCCTGGATCTAAAAGTAACTTCAATCTTTAATTCACCCGTTCAATTGCAACATGCAGAATTGATAATACAAAGGCAGTTCCTGGATATGCGAGTTACTAAATATATTTCTTTTCGTATAATCTATGGGTGTTTAATGTTGCTTATTGCCTCTGCTCGGTTGCACGGGCACAACACCTTTGTAATAAGAAAAATTACTTACATTTTTGCAAAGCTACTTTGGCGCGTTCGTTACATGGCGTGTTCGACAACCTTGATATCGTGGGTCCGAATCCTTCAGAATACACTTTTTAAACAGAAACAACTTTGTTTCCCGTCTTCATTTTGCCTTGAAAAGCTCGGCAAAGACGGGAAGAAACGATTTTTATTATATATGTCCGTCTTCGCCGATCTTAAACATTTACGTGAAAAATTTGAAAATCGTCAGCATGAAACTGGTGTATGTAACACGTTTGGTATGAGCATTGTTCTTCGACTGCACAGAAATAAGCCACCCTTGCGTTCCGTACGGAAACATAAGCACATAATGCAGAGGATCATACCATGGGTGATTTTCTAAAATCCGACGAACTCTACTTTCTGTGCGCTGGCGCAAAATATTATCACATATGCACTGACTCCCTGCCAGGTAAAAAACCACAGCAACATCCAAAGTTGTCGTTAAATTGTAGGTTCGAGGGTCATTAGGTTGAACGTTTTGGGTATTAAACAATACAACAGCCAATTCCGGATAACGTAGGCAATTAGTTTTAATACCAAGAATACCTTACAGGTAACTGATCATTTTGTCGACTTCAAACGTCGACAATTTCCCGTTCGACCAGCTTATGCAAAGACAATTAACAAGTCTTATTAACAAAACTTAAACAACATTGCTATATACCTAGAGAAGATAGATACTGATATCCCGCCTTCGTTTTGCCTTGAAAAGCTCGGCGAAGACGGGCATCTCCGCTAGTTGTTGTTAATAAAATGAAGTTTAAAATTTGTGTTTAAAAATAAAATGATTTTAAAACGTCATTAAAAAGTTATAATTGAAATGGAGTAATACCTTTTTATATATTCTTCTCCGCATGAAGATATTAAAGAACTTTAGCAAAATTTTGGGAAATTTTAAAGCTTCAGCATAATGCAGATGATATATCAAATTTAAATCAAATAGAGTTTGTTTTTACTAAAGGAAATTTTGAAAAATATTTAGGAAACTGTTAATTGAAGGGTTGAGAACCATGGTGGGCCATGGTTAAAGTTGGTTAAGTGCCATTTTTTCATAACTGAGAAACGAAAGGTTAAAGTTTGTTAGCAAATGTGTGAGCTCATGTTTTGCGAATAATTTAAACGTCTATAATTTATATAATTCAAGCGATGGAAATGGACCATTTGAATATACAGAGATTTATATTTGGGGCCAGGCCGGCCTCTTTGTAGGTGGCGCGGTGAAACACACATCGCTGAGTAAAGCAGTATACAGCCTTTAGTCATGAACAACGTCAGACAACGAGCAGAGCTGTGCGTTAACTTCAATGAAGCTCACTTGAGTGATGTAAAAAAATTACTTGAAAACTAAATGCTTTTCCATGTTTTTTATAATTATTTACCTAGTTATTATATAGTTTTCAATTAAAATGCTCATTTTGAAGTTATTAATCGTCTAACTGATTCTGCCCCACCCTGTATGATAAATAACTCTCAGCTGCAGCCCCAGACGTCCTTACCTGGTTTTCCATTTTGGATGGAGATGGCCCATTTTGGATCTCAAACCCTTCAATTGTACACTTCAATATAAGAGAAGAAAACTCAATTAATTTACGACTTTACTTAAAAAATGATTATTATGACCTTTAGCAAAAAGCTACTTATGAGAATGCACGCTTGGTCTGTACGTTTATACGGCCGTCCGCCGTTTGTACGTAACCTTGAAAACGGATTAAGTTTTTCAAATTCTGCTTTCAGAAATATTACCATCAAGGTCTTAGCTCGGCTGTGTCATCTTTTCAGGATTTTTCGTGGACTCATTCAAGTCGAATTCACGTGCTAAAATAGTGACCGTAAAGAATACCAACATAATGGCATTTCATATAACAATCGATTTGTCAAGAAATGAATACACTGTTACTTTCTGTTTATGCGACGATCGCTTTGTCGACGCACGATTGCTCAATTGCTCATAATCTATATTATTAAGTAGCAGAAGAATGAAGCTATTTATCAATTTGCAATGTCCGTCCGTCCCCTTCATAATTTCTACTTATTTTGAGGTAGCAGGTTGAAATTCGGAATGAAGCTTACTAAGGCTATTAGTTAGTATGGTTTTAATTGGTGCACTGGGATCGAAATTACGGAGGTAGGAGTCAGAGGGGACAAAAGATCTATGTGTTATTTAGGTACGTAAAGAAATGAAATTCAGTATCCAGATTGCCCTAGGCAAGATCTACATTATATGAAGTTTAGGCCCAATTGTTCCATTGGGGTTGGAGTTGCAGGGGTGGTAGTCCTTTGGTCTTTCGATCGAACTATGGCAACATATGACAGTGATATGTCATTCGATCGGAAAAGATGAGAAAAGAAAGAAGATGGAGCTCTTTTACATTTTCTACATACTACGTTCGAGAAAATCAATTTTTTGATTAAAAAACTTGCAGGAGGAGGGGGGAGGATAAAATTGCAGATAATTGGGTAAAAATGCCCACGGAGCAAAAGTTTTTATTTCACGGTTAATAGAAAGTGCGTTACTGTCGATAGGTCAATTGACTGAAGAGGCTCAAGAAGCATCTAACAAAAAAGACTTCAAGAAATTCAGGAAGAAACATTACCGCAAAAGTAGCCATCAATTACGGCAAAAGTAGCCGCAAAATTTATTGTTATTGTCATCAGATCCTATACTAAAAAGCAAAAGGAAGCTATAAAAAAAAAAGCCCGACTATACTCCCCACTAAACTTCTTAGCTGTGGAACTTTTATTGGCTATGTCAGTACAGCCAAAACCCATTATGATGGAAAACTTGGTCAATGGATTCTAGAGCAATGGCGGATGGTTGAATGGAGGGACGAATCACAATACACATCTGGCATTCAGATGGAAGGATTTGGGGATGAGAAATGCCCGGAGAATGCCATCTGGCAAGCTGTGTAGTGCCCACAGTGAAGTTTGGAAATGACCTCAGGGTCCGCTACTTGCCTTACCTTATTCGGGTGAATTAATTTCTTATTATTAAATGTATAAATATATTTCTGCTTCATGGCTAAAGCTCCTCCTTGGAATGATTACAATATTTTATTATTCTTTCATAAGCTACTGACTGAAACGATACTGCAACGAATTACTCGTAATATCCTAATGGGTGCAGCAATATCGCTTAAATTTTAAACATAAAAGTTGCGTGTTATTCATTCATGAATCGTTGCTGCGAATTAATTGATTGATGTATCAACGGATGGACATGCGAACGTACAGGCAGTCGGACAAAGCAAAAGCGTATAACACAGTTCAGTGAATAATATCGTTTAAGCAGGATTCACACCACGGCGGGTTCAGCGACGTCGGCGTCGAAGGCAAGCAAACTCAGCGTCGTGAAACCGCCGTGAAACACAGGCACAGAAAACGACGTCGAGAAATAAATGCTTTCGCTCGTTTCGTCTGGCGGAGATATTAATCGGACATTGATTCTTTCGTCCGATTTGTACTAAATTACACGGTCGTAATCTATTTTGTTCACATATGTAATTTAAATCTGAAATAACATTTATGGGGCTTTGTTATCGAAACCCATGGTCATAACGCTGCTCTACTCAAGAGCAGCCATTAAAGAATTGACAGAAACTTTCGGTGTTGGACATGACGTAGCGATGGCCTAGTTGCTAAGTTCACCGTGACTGGCTGCCGCTGTTGCTTACCGCCGTGTACGACGGCAAAAGTAGAGCTCCGTTCTATCGTGTTTTCCGCCCGATTTCCGCGCTGCCGTGACGTCATCTCTTGCCTCGAAGCTCTGCCGTCGCGGAATCCGTCGTAGTGTGAATCCGGATTTATACAGGGTGATTACAAAAGAACTTCACACTTTTAAAAATTTATTACATCAAAGCTATTCAGAATATAGACACACCACATACGGATTCTTAAAGAAAAACTCTTGGAAGTTTATTGTGACACAGTTAAAGATGTTCAATATGCCCCCCAGTAGTCGAATTCGTCCCAAACCCGCATTAACATGTCTCCATCAATTCCACGTATCGCTACCGTAATGCGTTCTTTCAGCTCGTCTAGGTCACGGGGAAGGGGTAGGTTGAAGACCTTGTCCTTTACACACCCCCATAAAAAGAAATCACAAGGTGTGAGGTCGGGGCTCCGCGATGGCCACTTTGCAAGTTCCAGGTTATTGTTTGCTCGACCAATCCACCGCTGTGATTTCTTTTTAAGGGGGTGTGTAAAGGACAAGGTCTTCACCCTACCCCTTCCCCGTGAACTAGACGAGCTGAAAGAACACTTTACGGTAGCGATACGTGGGATTGATGGAGATATGTTAATGCGGGTTTGGGACGAATTCGACTACTGGGGGGCATATTGAACATCTTTAACTGTGTCACAATAAACTTCAAGAGTTTTTCATTAAGAATCCGTATGTGGTGTTTTCTATATTCTGAATAGCTTTGATGTAATAAATTTTTAAAGTGTGAAGTTCTTTTGTAATCACCCTGTACACTGCCGGCAAGAAAAATGCAACACATGAAAGTAAAAAACCAATTTTAAAGAAATCCCCCGAGAACAAGGTGAGGGGGGGGGGGCATATAACATGATTTAAATATCTACACTATATGTGCGCATGATCCTGGTACGCGGTGTCCGAATAGAACAATGCTCGTATACTTTCACATATCATTTTGAAATTTAAATCATGCATGCCACCCACGCTATGCTCTTGTGCAATTTCATTAAAATTGACCCACTCCTTCCATGTGTTGATTTTATTACCGGCAGTGAACGAGGATAGCCGAGAAAGTAATGCACCACAATTTTTTTCTTCAAAAATTATTTATAAATTGAAGAATGATATTAATTTCTCCAATTAATAATTTGTTGAACACAATGAAACTTATACACACAAAAGAATGATGTTTCTTCTACACTCCTTATTTTTCCACATAATCTCCGTCTCGTTCTATGGCCTTCCTCTAGCGAGACACAAGGGCATGTATGCCCTGTCGGTACCAGTTCTTGTTCTGTTCGCGCAGCTATGTCTTCACTGTGCGAATCACCTCTTCGTCATCCTCAAAATGTCTGCCACGAGTGGCATTCTTCAATGGCCCAAACAAGTGAAAGTCTGAGTGCGCTAGGTCAGGGCTGTAGAGTGGATGGGGTAACACTGTCCAACCCTGTTTCGTGACGTGTTCCGACGTCCTCAAACTGGTGTGAGGGCGAGCGTTATCGTGTTGAAGCAAACAATCAGCTGGGTTGTTATGGCGTCCAAGTCGCTGGAAGCGCTTCTTGAGTTTGGTTAATGTGTTCACATATGTCTTAGAGTTAATGGTGTTGCCTCTCGGCATCACATCAATGAGTATGACACCATCACAATTCCAAAACCTTACCAGCAGAAGCAGTTGCTTTGAATTTTTTCTTCTGTGGAGAGTGCGGATGACGCCATTCCATCGATGGTCGTTTTCTTTCGGGCTCAAAATGGTGCACCCAGGTTTCATCAACTGTCACCATCCGGGACAAGAAGGCTTCCCCCTCTGCTTCAAAACGTTGCAGCAACTCAGAAGAAATGTTTTTTTCTCAGAGCTTTGTGTTCTTCCGTAAGACAGCGCGGAACCCATCGTGAACACGTTTTTGTGTAATCAAGAACACGGATGATTTCACCCACCCTTCTTTTGCTGATTGACAGCTCCAGCGCCAACTGCCGGGTCGTTCTGCGTAGGTCCTGACGAATGAGCGCATCATCACACTGTATCTTGTCAGGAGAGACAGTCGAGGATGGCCGCGCCGACCGCGGCAAATCTTGGAGTTCCGCCGAACCGCTTTCTGATGGCCTCATCCTCTGTGCCCAGCGACTAACCGTACTTCTGTCGACTGCTGATGCTCCATAAACTGCACATAAGCGTTTGTGAATGTTTCCAACAGTTTCTTGCTCCGCAGTGAGAAATTCAATGACATGAATGTTTCCAACGTACATTACTTACAGACGCCATATTGTTCCATTGCTGCACGTACGCTATCTGTCGGATGAAACGAAAATTTTGGGCGCGCACTCTGAAAACTTCAAAGAATGCATATTTCAAGTTTCGCATTCGTACTATTATTGGGGACGGAGAAAAAAATTGTGGTGCATATTTTCTGGGCTACCCTCGTATTTGTAACGTAGTGCCTGATTAAAAACTTTCGCTTTATTAAATATCTGGGATAAGATAGACATTCGAAAAATTCTTTACAAATTCATTTATGATCTTCGCTACGAATTAATTGATATATCACATGAGATTACGTGGCACTAAAAATTTCTAACGATAAAATAAAAATACGTACGATTCGACCGATTTCGGCTGTCTTCTAATTGTTCAAGCCGTGAACCATATTTATTGAATGGCGAAAACAGTTTTTTTAAAATCTTTCATAAATTTCGAGAAAATCAGTGCGACAGATAGACGGACGGACAGTCACATGGACGGTCGACAAAGCATATTTCTTTACTTAATAACTTGCCATTCGTCGCTACGAATTGATTGACGTATCAAAATGCTAGTTATCTTAGTACTGAAAATGTTTAAAGGAGTATCACGACGGTACCATTAAAACAGTGCAATTGAACCGACTCAGACCGTCTTCGAACATGTTCAAACTTGGTTCCATATTTATCGATCAGTGAAAACAGTTTTTCAAAATCTATCACATGTTTTAGAGAAAATCTATTCACGGTTGGACATACGATTAAAGCATAGAGCACATTTCGATACTTAATGCAGAGATAATCTGTATGAGATATTATATATTGTTTTACAAATTTATACGTATTTAGTGCATAAAATAAACCATAAAATATCTTGACATATTAACAAGGAAATCCATTTGAAAATTTATTGAATTTTAAAGACCATTAGATAATTTTGGTATTTAATAACAAAAAAGAATATTGGATAATGTTAACCTGCATCACCAATGTAAGTATTAATTTGCAATGCATAATTTCTCTCAGGAGTTTCAAGACGAAATCCGCTGTAGGTGGCGTATCTAGTATTTCCTTCGAAGTCTCCCATGTCCACCCTTAGTTTTGATGACATTGTTAAGGTTAGAGCATGAATATTGTCGTTACCTACATTGACAAAAAAGAAAACAACGTTGATCTATACTCTTTAATCGAATCGAATATATAATAATTTATATTATATTATAAATATATTCATATTTCGATATTATAATAAAATCATAATTTAAAAAATATATAATCTTATCAGATAATACTGTACATTACAATAATTACGTTTCAGACATTTTCAGACATGTGCTTTAGAGATACGAAAAGAACAGTGCAATCATATTTAAGCCTCGCAACTAATTTTCATTAGATATTGAAACAGAGGAAAAAATTAAGATATTTATTAGTTTATCGTTCATTATTACCGTAGCGGAATTTATTCAGGAATTATTCAAATGGTATAAAAATTGTAGAATATTCTGGATGGTTTTATTTATGGTCTTCTTTTTTTTAATGTATCACTGCCATTTGTTTGAGAGATTTTGGAATAAATAAGTTACGACAGGGAGCCTCTTGAACTGCAAGTAAACAAAATATTTTGAACAGAAATCGGATATCTATCGCAAGAGGGGTGGGCTGCATAGCTGATTAGTAGGGTTAGAACATTAGGTAAAATCATAATTTGTTTATGGTTTCAGTATTAAGAGATGTGCACAAAAATGTGGTTTTTTTTTATTAATATATATGTTTTAGTTTAAGAGTTATAAAGACCTAAATAAAGCATATTTAATGGTTTGTGACATATTTGGGCTTATCAGACCTAAATTGCAAATTTTGATTGCACTTCGTCTACACCCGAGAGGCCCATTGGCTTCTTGTGTTATCGCCGTTGTGATCAATGATCAACTGGACTAGTGTCCGTCTTCGCCAGCAGGTGGCGCTACCGTCGCTACCGATCTCGACCAATCAAAATTCGACACCCGTTGGTGCGTCCCGCGACACATGCAGAGCAATCCGTCTGGTTGACCATCCAGCCTCGGAGAGGCCAATAATCCTACCTCGTTCAAAGTCCGTTAATTGCGTAAACCGTTGTCGTTGTCGTCGTCGTCGTTCAACTTACGTGTCGGCAGCTATAATAACCCATACTTGAATTAATTAAAGTTTTTTACTGAAATGCTGAGAAAGAGTGTTTATTACGAAGAATTTGATGCTTTAGAAAATTAATTATAATGCCATTTTTTTCTTTTTTTATCCACAGCAACAATGGCAATTTTTTTGGTCAGATTTAACACTTCATGAAATATGAAATCACTAGCTGAAATGCCCGGCGTTGGTCGGGCTGTTTGTTTGATGAAATCTTGCAATATCTAAATTTGAATATAAATAAGAACACGTGAAAAATCCTAAGTAAGTATATATTCACTTCGGAAAACCGAAAAGAATTCTTTAAAATGCTCGCACCGGAATTTTGTGTCTAATTGGGTTTGCCCAGGAAAATTCGACATTGTATCCTTAACTTTTAAGAATATATCATAGAAAGGCTATGAGTATTGAATTATTTCTGTCTGTATTTTTTAATACTTTGTTTGTTTGGTATTAACGTCCTTTTCAACTGCTATGGTCATTTCAGGACGGCGTTATAGGGGCCGCAAATTTTGCCTCGCAAGGGCTCTTTAACGTGCAGCCGGCAAACGACTACACGGGACCAACGGCTTTACTTCCCTTCCGAAGGAAGTGCGTGATCTCAGGATTTCCCCCTGAAAAATCCTCGTCGTCCTCGGCCGGGATCGAACCTCATCAGAGGCAATTATGTATTTTTTAATACTTCATAGATGGGTTAAGAGTTAAGGAAATCTGCTTATAGCCTCATCAACATCCCTCTTCAACATGTAACCATTTCAATAGAGTTGCAATCAGTCACAGAACATGGAATCATGTTCTGAATGTTGTTTATATTGACACTTTCAGTTTTAACAGCAAGAATTGCCCTCTCGCACAATCAGTTGAAATCTTTATAATTTTCTAATTTAGATAAACACTATCTATAACTTCTCTAAAGGAAGATGCTACTTTGCAAAAACTATAAGAAAAATAAATTTTCTCCAGTTATTAGTTAATTAGGGAAAGTACCATCACCTTTTCAGCAAAAGCTTGAGCACCTGCACGCCATAAAAGTTGTATTCTCTTATTTTTTTCAGAATAATTTCTTACATCTCTCCTAAATATTTTAACTCTATTTATTGACTTATTTATTTATTTATTACTTTTTATAACTGTTCCCCTTGAAACGCAGCTGACGAAAAAGATAAGCATCGTAACCGACGAAAAAGACAGGCCCTGGCCAACACCTGCTAAAGATAAGGCCTGAGCGCGAAAACGTCATACATTGTTACATCATCATGCGAAGACACGTAGCCCACGAGAAAGACAGGCCCTGGCGCGGAAAGTCACCTGATCGTCTTAGTCCGAATAACAATGTAACCTTCATTGTTTCCATCTTGGGAGTTTAATAATCAGCAATTTTTCGTTTGTTGGAAACAATGATGGTTACATTGTTGCTCGGACTAAGATGGCCAGGTGACTTTTCCGCGCCAGGGCAACACCTCCTATAGAGAAGGCCTGCGGACAAAAGGTGTATACATTGTTATATCACCATTAAGCGGCTATTGTTATCGTTCATCTACCAATAATAAGCCCTAAATTTGGCCGCTTGATGATGATGTAAC
>JAHWFO010039730.1:237649-256397 GCA_023313115.1 Rhysida immarginata | reverse complement strand
AATTTAGGGCTTATTATTGGTAGAAATGCGATTAAACATGTCTTCGGATGATGATGTAACAATGTATGACGTTTTCCCGCTCAGGCCTTATCTTTAGGAGGCGTTGCCCTGGCACTGAAAAGTCACCTGATCTTCTTAGTCGAAGTAACAATGTAACCTCCATTGTTTCCATCTTGGACTTTAGGAATCAGTATTTTTTTTCGTTTCAGGTGACTTTTCAGTGCCGCGGTCTGATTTTTCGTCGGCTATCGCATGCATTAATTTCATCAACCATTGTTAAAGCAACATGCTAACACAACCAGCCGATTGTTGACGAAAATACGACGGGCTGATTGTTCACACATGCAAGCAAAGAAACATAAACGAAGTCTACAGGTATTGGACATTGAACCTGAAACACCTGGTAGAAATCCAAAATCTTTATTTAATAAGGTGTTGGGGCACCGTGGGCAGCCAGCACAGCAGCAACACGTCTTGGGAAGGATCGGTAGAGGTCCTGCACAGTTTGCACCCCAAACCATTACTGATCCACCTCCGTGTTTTACTGTGGCTGCCAAGCAGTCTGGGTTGTAGGCATCAGAGGGGCTCCTCCAGACGAATACCCTCCCTGTTGTTTGAAAGACAGTGTAGCTGGACTCATCCGAGAATATGACGCGTTTGAGGTCATCCAACGTCCAGGTTTTATGCGTCCGGTACCACTGAACCCGCTTGGAGGCATTTGTACTACTGATGAAAGGCTTCGGTATAGCAACCCTGCCATGGATGTTGGATTTATGCAGGTAACGACGGATTGTCTTCGTGCACACAGGTTCCTGGAGGTGTGTATTCATTTCTGCGGTGATTTCTGCTGCGGTGGTTTTCCGCTTTCGTGCAACAATCCTGGTCAATGTCCTGACGTCTCTTTCCGACAACTTCCGTTTTCTCCTGCAGTTGCTCCTCCTGGACGTGGTTCGTCCTTCCTGTTCATATGCACACATCACCCTGGATACTGTAGCACGTGAGACATCACAAAGTGTGGCAGTTTTGGACACAGATGCACCTGCTAGACGCGCGCCAACAATCTGCCCTCTTTTGAAGTCGGATATGTCTCCCATTATAGCGCTCTGCACAGACAATTTGAAGCTTACTATCGAACTTTTCTACTGGAGTGACTACCAAGAACTCTGACACGTAATTCATTGATATGCATACGATTAATTACCTAGCAAAAGGTTCTATTCAGCCCTGGGGGTATCCAGTGCTATTTGCGAAGGTGTTTCAGTTTCAATGTCCAATACCTGTATTTCATATAAATAGATATAAAGATTATTAATTTCTATGTTTTTGAGAGACTTATCTCCAGTTTTAGCTTTTTTACATCATTGTGGTAGTATTACATAGCTGTATGTTAAATTTCAACTTTATAGCTTACTTCCAAATAACATTTTAAAACCGGATAATCCTACAAACATTGTGCTTTATACAGGGTGCTTTTGAAAAAGATGTCATTAGATACATAGCGATGTTCTGCACCTTAAAGTAAACACAAGTTTCCTCATACGTTTTGTCGAAATTGCATTCCTTAAGGAGTAAACAGCTCTTGAAGTTTGGTTAAACTCCGCCCATAACGTAAACAAAAGCGCATGAAAAAAGTAAACACCACTACGTGTTGCATTAATAAGTTTCTGCGAACTACCTGTGCACTAATGTGTTGGCTCTAAACTCAACCACTCTGACAGAAAAGCCAAATTAGGCTATTGGAAACTGCATGGACAAGTTCATTTCTGAGGTCTAGTAATTAGGAATCTTTAAGTGGGCTGTGAGAGTGGTTGAGTTTAGCTGTTTACTCCTTTAAGGAATGCAGTTTCGAAAAAACGTATGAGGAAACTTGTGTTTTTTTAAGGTGCAGAAAATCGCTAGGTAACTCACGACATCCTTTTGAAAAGCACCCTGTACATATATATTGGAAAAGCGCATTAACTATAGGCGAGATTTGTTTTTAAACGTTTAAAATATAAATGTTTAAATGTTTTATAATTGTTTTTTTATCAATCAATCAAAAAGTTATTATTAATGGTCCCAATCCAATCGGCATCCTTCATTGAGCAGAATGTCTACCATAGTTCCAAGTGGTTCAGTCGAACCAGGGCACGGAACTTTTAGATTATATTGGGATATGGCCAGGGGACCCGGCTCTCAAAATTCGAAACACGCCGTTACAATTTGCTATTCCTCTGCTTAAAAGGTATAAACGATAATAAGTATGGACACGTTACCCAACCAGAATTCCTCCTTAAGGTTTCCAAATCCTTTCGTGTAATCATTCCAATTCCTAGCGAAGTCAGTAAGTGGTAGAAATGGCCCTCTTCGCTGGAAAACCTTAATAAAAATTGAATATTCCAATAAATAGCCAGTTCAACGTTTAAAATTCGAATGTTCTTAAAACTTTGAAAATTATTCTAAATTAAAATTTACTGTCCAACCACCGCCATCGGTTTCCATATCGCAAAAAACTTTCATCTGCTTCGTAGAAAAATAAGTGAATGGTACGTTGATTGTATAAACACCAGATGATTTTATACCTGGCATGTAAATAAAGTCCATCAGAATAGAGAAATTTAAATACGTACATTTAAATGAATATAACTACTTAAACAAATATTTATCTGACCTGCGTTGAATAAATCAGTGCAATCGGCCGGTTTCATGATGCACGATTCTCGTTCGTTCATAGCTCTCGATTCGTCTTCCTCTATCATTTCTTCTGAATAGTTAAGATATCTTTTCTTTGTGTTTTTAATAGCATAGTGCTTGTAACAAAACTCTTCAATAACATTTTCTTCTAGAATAATTAAAGAGTTTACAGTTTATAAGGAAAAGTATTATTACTACAGTGCATTTAGATATGAAAGTTACGTATTGATTTGCCGGCTCTGTGGCCGAGAGGGTTAAGGCACAGGTCTTAACGCTCTCGAAGCCAGCGAGTCGCGGTTTCGAATCCCGCCGAGGGCATGGATGTTTGTGTTTGTCACGTTCATAATCGTTCTTTCATCGTCATTGGGGATAGTACAATAGACCTGAGGTCGCAGTGCTTGGTTCTTTGACGACCACCCCTTTAAAATTCATTACTCATTACGTACTGATTTAATCTAAATAGGCTGCACACATAGATAGAAAAAATATAAGAAGCGAAAGCAAAGTTTATTTCAGAAACTTTACTTTCAATATCCTTCTATTATTATTGTAGAACAAGATGGCGACAGTGAATACACGCTGCTAAGTGAGCTCTCTGTACCGGCGCAGATTGTGAGAGTTCTGTTTATGATACACAACTTTATTTTATTTCTACTGTTCTTTGGTTACATCGATATTTATTATTGAAGATGCCTCGTGAAAAGTCACAAAATTTTGTTACGTCAAAACCTAGAATCAACGTATTCCATCGTCGGATTCACCCCTCAAAACCTCAACTGAAGATTCTATGATATCCCTAACAGAGAAAGGCATAATCGCCTACTTTAATCATTCCACTTCTATTGATTCATTAGTATCAATAATAACTGATAAAATTATTGAAAAATTAGAAGCAAAGTTTAGTGATGTTTCTATTAAACTTGAACTCTTATTAGAGAGAATGAAAGTTACTGCATCTAAACTCATTCAATTTGATCATCAGCTTTCCGGTCTAAAAAATTCATTAGACCGTGTTGAGTCAACTGCATATTATAATGACATTTCCCGAAATGACACTGTTTTCAAACAATTGGATAACCTCGAACAGTATTCCCGGCGTTCAAACATACGTATTTTTGGAGTGCCGGAGGAACCTGTTGAAAAACAACCCGAAAAATCCAATGATTTGATTTTCTCTGATTTGGATATTCCTATCAATAATGCAGATATTTCCTTGATCCATCGTCTAGGCTCCCGTGCTTCTATTACTAACCGACTGATAGTTGTTCAGATAACTTCATCGACACTCCGGGATTCTATTATTAAAAATAGACGTAATTACGGGAGTCTTCGATTATTATATTGTAAGATCTAACGTCCACCCATTACAGTCAAAGCCAAGTTTTTTTTAGTTTATTTTTTTATTTAATCCAATGCGTCCATCCATATCTTGTATGGCCAGAGGCCTTCGAGTTGGATCCCTGAATGAACAGCAGCAGCCGGGGAGGGGGGGGTGAAGAATGTGTGTCACTGATGGTCGCCCATCCAGTGACTAGCCGTACCTGATGTTGCTTAACTTCCAGAATTGGTGTGTTCGGTGAAAGCCCACCAGGCCACTGCTCCCCCAAGTTTGGTGACCGTAATGCTTGGAGCTTCGCTGGCCGCATTTTTACTGAAGACTCTGTAGGCAAAACGATTTTCCTTACTTCTGTCAAAGATTTTGATATGATCAATTAATCTATTTTTAACATATAATTTTGTTATGATTTAACCTAATTTTTTCTTTTGGTTTACTACTTTTATAATATGCTTTTTTTGCTATTTATTTAGAATTTTTTTTTTTTGTTTTATGATTAACTTATGATAATTGTTCGTTTCGTTTATCACATTTTTTTTAGTTGGTTTATTCCTGTTTTTGTTATTTATTTTTGGTTATTGATGAATTTTTATTTACTCATTGAGCTTATTTTCTCCTTATTTTTTTTAAATCTATAAGTATAACAGTTCTAGTGTAGTATATATATATATGTATATATTTTTTTTTACAAGGGTTTCTTTTTAGAACCATTTGATTTAATTTTTTATCATCATGAATTATTATCATTATGTTTATTTATTTGTTAATCTTTGCTCTTTTCTTTTATCTTAGAATAAGAATAAGAATAATAATTTTTTATTAAACTTTTATTTATTATTTTTATTTATTTATTTTTATTTATTTATTTAATTAATTTAGAATCCAAAAATAAAAAAAAATCTTTCTACATAATTCGTTTAATTTTTTGAAGTGTTTTTTTTACTCTCATTTCTTGCCTCTATTTTCATTTTTATTTCTTTTTTTATTCCTTTTTAATTTTTCTTCTTTTGCTCTCTTTTATACTTTTTATTTTCTCTTATTTTTTATTTTTAACATTTCTCTCTATATATTTTTTATTCTGTTGTATTTTATTTTGTCTTTGATTCCACAATTTTTTGCTTTATTAGTTTCAGTATCTATTTATTTTTTTATTTTTTCAGTATATATTTTTTTATATTTATTTTTCATTAAATTTTTTGTTAGACCTATAATTGTCTTGCATTTTTTTATTGCCATTTAATTTCGTTTCATTTCAAATGACTAGTTTTTCGTTACCTATTTCAATTGATACTTAAATTCATCAATCAATGATATACACGATTCATATATACAGTACCGCTCAAAAGTTTGTCCTATTTCAAAAAAATCTTGATATATAATTTCTTTGTGCATTTTCTCACTTCATTCAGTAAGAATAAAAAATGACAGTCCTTATTAAGTGATATAGAACATTTTAATACCAAAAAATTACCGTCTTATTATGTATTCATGTGGTCACTTCAATTTATTGTTTATAAGTTTGTCATAAATATCATATTTATGCCAAAAAATAAAATATATATATATATTGTAACGTGCCTTTTCGTGGCTTGAAAAACGAAGACCGTTTTTTTGCTTATTTTATAGCTCTTTTGGGCCGATCGCAAAGTTTTGTTAACTAATCTAGTAAATCGGCCCTCTGGTATGTCTATTTACGCGACCGTAATCTCTTTCAGCTCCAACCCATGCTCTTATTAGAGGTGTGGTTTTTATCTTTGGCAAATCAACCGACGGTCAGTGCTTTTCTGTACCTTTTTTTCTTTCCTAATTAATGGAAGGCTCCAATTTGGCTTCGTATTTTTTTGGGAGGTTAATGTGGCCCCCTCCTGTGTAACACGAATGAAAGGGTTCACTCGACGCTCTCTGAGGCGTTTAGTTAAGAATCGGTACTGCCTGAACTTCCTATAGAAGGGAGTTTAAAAAACACTAAAATATTTAAGTCTGGCCAGACGCAATTTAAACGGGAATATTTGCTTAGAGGCAGTTACCCAAATCGTTAAGACTTATATTGAGGGTGTGAAAATAAATTCCCCTTGAAGTCTTATATACGTTTTTTCTTTTTCCCGAAGCTAGATAATTTGGAAATTTACTTCCGTTTGATAAGGAAATATCCCTGAACACACCAAAAGCCGATAGGTGTTTTTTTTTTAATGGCCTAGATAAAAGGTTACAAGATTGAATTTGGGTACCAGGTGAGAATCAATTATGATGGGCTTATTCAGATATAATTCCGAAAAAGATATTTTTTTTTTTTGGTCTTATTTTGTTCACTCGAAATGTGGTTGAAACAATACGTAAATGAATTTTTCTGAAAATAAAGTACCATTTGTTTGATAAGATTTTCTAGATACTAACAATTACCAAGAATGGGTAGTTTAAATTAACTCATTCTTGGTTAACAATAATTTTCCTCAAATTTTTCTTTGCTCGTGGAGTCAGGCATTTAAAAAAAATTTTTTTGTTTGAACATTGTTTTTAATTTACCGCGTGGCGTTCGTAATGTCGTGCCATCTCGAGCGTTTCATACGCGTGCGTTAAAAAAAATTGTTAACTTTTTGGGTTTCTTTTTTTTAGTTTTTTCGTGGCTTTGGCAGTTGTCTAGTTTTGGTTCGATGGAGACAACAACAGCGGACAAGCTCGTCCGCATTTACTAGTCTTCTTCTTTGGTTGTAGTAGGAATTGGTCTGAAACATGTATCGGCCATATTCTCGATATATAATGCGTGAGTCGTAGTCGGGATAGGACTTTGTTCTTCAAGTTTTATTAAGGTCTATTGCGACCTCCATGATGCCATGATTATTTCACGTTCGAATTTGCCGTCTCGCTGACTCGTTAAGGAATCAAAAGCCAAGCGATGTCCATTTTATTTGTTAGAGATGTTGGCCGCTAATCAACCATGATGTTCGCCAAAGTCATGTAACTCATTCGAAGATACGACAAGATATTTGCCTTGATGATGCCAGTCCGCCAGAGAAACTTGTTTCGCTTTCGATGAAGAATTTGCGAAAAAGTAAGATTTTTTTTTCCTTTTGGTTTATGAAATTCAAAATTGGACCAACGTAATTTGGATGCTTATTGGAACAACCGTCTGTGAAGTCCATCGCCATTTTTCTTTTACCCTCTGGTTCCCCTGTGACTATCAACGTGAGTCAAACATTTTTTCATATAAAGTACCTTAAGAAATAATTGAACTGGCCTTTGGACTTAAACATTTTTTTTAAACAAAATAACTTTTGATTTTCGATGCTTTTTGTGCTTTTTGGACTTCCTCTCGTCTCGGCAATTTTTAAGTTTGATGTATTTTCTTTTTAATCTTATGTGCCTTTTTTTTTATTTTCCTTTGATTTTCTTGTTGAAACTGAGAAACTTCCTGTTGTATTTTTATTCTGACTTTTTCTTTAACCCTTACTTCTAGGATTTTAACGGATTTCTTCCTCGTCGCTGCTGAAAAGTTACCTGTGTGTCCTTTAGCGTTGTTTCCCTTCCCTACGTTACTTTTTGTTTAGTGTAGTAATGTTTCAGTGTCCCTGTTATCTTTAGTCTTATTTGTGCGTGACGAGGTAAGTATCCTGTAATTTACGGAATTTTAACCAATTTTCCGTTCTTGTTTATTTTAATTTTTTTTTAGTTCCAAGCGTTTGTTCGATTTTTTTTTTTTGGACTATTTACTCGACCATCCAACTTAGTGAAATACTTCGTACTGGACTTTATCCATTGTTCCACTCCTCTTGCGATACAAATTTCGTCAGGATCTTTGTAATTTTATCCTCAACAAAAAAAAGGAAACTCGTCTTATGTAACTCAACAGTGTCTTTCTAATTAATTATGTATCCATTGTTTAAATATATTTTTTTTTTAACTAAAAAAAAAAAAAAAAAAAGAAAAAAAATAAAAGCAACAAATTCGCTTGGAATTAATTCTCTTCTTTTTTGATTTAGTCACAGACTTCATTTTAGATTAATAAAGATTTAAAAAAGAATTAAGAACCTAAATAAGCTAATTTTTGATCCTTCTTAGCGGTAATTAAAATAATCCCCCACCTTGGTTGTAAGCGCGACATGTAATTTTGGGGTTTAGAATACTAGTAAAGGGGTTGGGGTTTCCGTAGCTGTGCGTGTCACTGAATTGGCACGTTACAATGCCAACTAATACTTTGTTTCATGGCCTTTGGCTTTGATGACTGCAGCGCATCTACGAGGCATTGATTCAATTAGATTTCGAATCACTGAAGTGAAAATTCCATTCCACTCCTTTTGCAAGTCATTAAAAAGAACCACCTCATTTAAATGTTTGTGGCGACCCACACGTCTACCCAACTCATCCGACAAATGTTCATTTGGGTGATTGACTTGGCCATTGAATAATTCGCACATGACGGGAATCAAATCAAATGTTGAACAAACTAGATTTTTTTCTACGTTTAAATTATGGCCTCTCGTATTCATGATGTAACGGACATGGAGGATGATGTGACAAGAAGAAAATAATCTTGGACATAAGAAATAAAGAAATTAAACTGTAGTTAACTCCAAACATCGGGTAAATGATATTAGAGAATGCTTTACATCTATTTTATGATTAATATCATTTACCTAATCTTGGACGTCTTGAGTCAAGTTAGTCCTAAGTGGAAGTACCGCAAGCTTTGCACGTTTCAAGAATCGTTACCTCCAGTCTGTATAGGCATTTCAACAACAAGGAAATATCCAGAAGTGGTCGTCCTCGTTACACATGGAGCTAGCGATTTCGCGTGCAATCCACTGGAGCGGCTCTCGCTAAGAACTTAGCAGCATCTATGAGGATATTGTTTAAAGGCATAGGCACAGGCAACACAGTCTACAGGCAGCTTCGTGAGTTCGGACTTTATGTTCGGAAACCTATGCGATTTATCCCATTGACCCTGGTTCACCGGATAGGGCGACGAATATAGTGCAACGAACATACAATCTGAAGAGAATCACTCGTGGTTCGTGTCATGTTCTCTGACGAATACAACTTCAGCCTGAAAAGCGATTATCGAAGTGTTTATGTCCTGAGAGATCAAGGGACTAGATCACATCTAGTAACATCATCGAACGGATATGTTCTGTCAGATGGTAGGCTAATTGTGTGGACTTGCGTCATGATCGGTGAACGCACATTACTGCACCTGTTCGACCGTGGGACATTAACTGCCCAAATCTACTGCCCTGACATCCTTCAACAATATACTCGAGTTTTTCCGTGTACTAGTCCACTTCGTTACAACGGACTGCTCCCCGGAACGAGTTTGTAAGTTCTGTTACAAACTAGAGTTCCTCTACAAGGACGACAACCCCGTCCACATCGTGGGGGAGTATCTGAAAACACGAGTGATTCTCTTCAGATTGTATGTTCGTTGCACTATATTCGTCGCCCTATCCGGTGAACCAGGGTCAATGGGATAAATCGGCCGCCTTGTTCCTTGGATATGAACACGCATGAGATGCTCTGGGCAGACGTGTTGCATTTGTGCTACCATCGCCTATGATTCTGCAAGAGCTGCTTCGAGTGCTGGTCCGGAAGTGGATCCTACTAAGTCAAGAACTGATACATAATGTAGTACAGTTTGTTACGACGCGCAGTGGGCTGAATCGTTGTATAAAAAATTAAATTGTGTAAAAAAACAACTATTAAAATTATTTAATTTAAATAAAACATTCAGTCCGAATGTTAAAAAATTATCTGGGTTATACTAATCGGTAATTTAGATGCAATAAGAAAAAAAATTATTTTTCATGTCTACTAGTGTAGTGATCGATTTAAAATATTTTTTTTCAGAGAATGCAGGTTTATGGGCCATGAAAATTTAATGTTTTCCCCCACATTTTAGGCTACTGATTCTGAAATTTTGAATTTAATAACTTCTAACACAATTTTTGCCGGCTTGTGGAAGGAAGCATTTTTTGGATTTCTGAGGAACCGATAAACTTGATTGATAATACAATGAATATGAACCTTTTTTTTTAAAGTTATTATCAAATTTTGCATTTAATATGACGACAAATAGTCATCCTACATTGGGTGAGTCCAACGGGGGATGGGCCTATGGATAATATCATCATCATCATTTAAATGAAACATAAAGTCCAAATGAAACGTTACATCTTAATGCACAAGTAATCAAGCCGAATAAGTGCAAGTTTTATTCTAACGTCACTTTTTAACTTAATGATAAAAACTTATGAATTATACTGTGTCTGTACGCTCCTAATGGCTTCTATTAAGCATAGATTTGTCATTATTAGCTTTCAAAAAACATATCTGTACATGTAAACATCAAATTTTGAAAGTTTTTTTGTCTTTAGTCCCCCTAAAATAGCGATTCGCCTCATTGTGCGACGTTTTGCAGCAGCATGTATTAACAGTTAGAGGCCGTCATACGGCCTATTGAACATCATCTGCGCTTTACTCAGGCCATTGAACGTGTACGATAAAAACCTTCGCAGAAGGGAGGTGTTGGGGACAGTTGGTGTTAGTGTATTCAATGATGCTGCCACCCTTTTGTTTTCTGCATACGTTATGTTAATAAAGCCTACTGTATCTCTCTGGAAAGTTCCCAGAGCGGAGTAGCCCAATCTTGTAAATCCCTTTGCTTTTGAGAATGAATGCATAAAGACAATGAGTTTTTCTTATATCAAAAAACAAATCACTGTAACTTCAACTCTGAGTTTATTCTAAATTGATGATATAATAAATTCCATATAATAAGAATGTACATATGCAATGTACTTTTAAGTTAAATAAAAGTAAATGGGACCACTCGGTTGTAAAAACTCACGATGACTTCTTGTAGATCCAAACATTGCAGACTTTTTTGAGTTTATGCTGAGTGTTTTAAAAAATCGTTAACGTGACCTTTTTATTTAAATACATCTAATTTTATATCTTTAGATCATTCATAAAACTCTGAAGGATGAAATACTTATAAATAATAAGATCTTACTCGAATATTTTGTTCACGAATATCCTAATCTTAGAAGAAAGGAAAAATGCTGGTTTCATTTAATTTGCTAACCTTTAACTATATCTTCTAACGTTGAGAGTGCGTGATGGAGAGGAATTCTCTCGAACTCACGGGTGACTAGAGACATTTCTTCTTCCTCACATTCAATTCCATAACAAAGGAGTAGGATCACCAAAATCACGTGAATTTTGTTAACAAACTCCATGGTTGTCTTTTCTGCGAAAACAAAATATTGCTATATATAAGAGTATTCTTCATTATATTATATACATTTTCCAAAAATGAATGTTAAATGGTCATCATTAATAACAAAATAAAACTGTAAAAATATTCGGACATTTAAAATGTACAACTACATGTATTTAAAATTTTAAAATATATGAATGATTTTTTAATATATTTTTATAAATGGCGACATTTTGCGTTCATTTTTGAGATATTCAACATCATTTTCAGTTGTTCATTATTTAGATAAAGAAGCGTTATAATTTTGAAGCAGCTCGACATTATCAACGATTAAAACTACAGAATTAAAATCGTTTACCTTTTTTGTGGAGCCGTTTCTATGCGTTCATTCTTTTGATCTCTACTAACTTAGCAGTTTGTGAAGATTCCAATATTTATAGGAAATGTTTGATGAACTTTGTTATGCTCGAAACTGTCAATTCATCTGATTTAAGTAACTTGATTCGCTAAGAATAATCACGATATGTTATCTTTTAAAATTATTTAAAAATTAGGTTTTCCCATCTGATTCTTATCATTATATGTAGGGGAGACCGGGGCAAGTTTACACAATTTTTTATTATTATTTTTGTATTTTTAGTAATAAATCTATTTCACTAAATTTTCATATCTATTCATTAGTTAAACTTTAAGCTACCGTATGGTGCCTTTAACTTATATTAAATCTATTTTCCAGGCTTTACTAATAGAAAATTTTTAAAATTAATGAAGTTTCATGATGCATTGTTTAAGTATTGCGAAAAAGAATTTGGTAGTTCTGATGGTATAGTGAGGGATCAATTCGCTTTTTGGTCACTCGATAGATTAGCAACCTGTTATATGATCAATTTTCTTGCAAATATTCTTAATGGTCGTGTTGATTCATCAAATTTTTTATCTTCAATAGGACTTCGTTGTTCTAGAGTTATTAGGGGGAATAGATTAAAATTATCTGTTCGTTCTTATTCTTCTCAAGCCGGATGGATTGATCCATCAACGAAATTAGTACAGCTATATAATGATTACGATTTTTCAACTAACGTTTTCAATCTTGCCGACATTTTTATCTAACCCATAAATTAACCCCGTTTTGGGCTTTGCCCGTTGGGGAGCAATTTCTTTTCTCCATGTTCTCTTATATAGAGTTCGTGGTTGAGAGATGCTTGTTGCTACAATACAAAAATACAAAAATACAAAAATTAAAATAGATTTTTGATGGAATCTCATGTGTGTAAACTTGGCAGGTTTACACAATGCTTAATGAATGTTTCCACACATTTAACATAATGAACTATAAGGTTTATTATAAATAAAATTCAAATAATTTGCAATATTTATTACTTCATTTAATTTAGTGAGTACAAGTGAATCAGGATACACACATTTCAAGTGCAGGATACAAATACAAATATTACCAAAGAAAAATTTACAGGATACAAAATATACTGAATATCATGTGCCCACCTCTTACACTGTGTGCATGGTATGCATTATTCTCCAGGGTTTTGACTTTTTTATATGCCCTATCGCTGTGTTTGGGTTACAACTAAGCCTCTAAGCTTTGTTCTTAAGGTTAACATTCAACTCAATAGCTTAAAATAAACGCAAAAGAACGGTCAAACAGGATAACCAATAACGAGTTACGATGATCTAATGGTACAAATCCTTTAACTGCCAATACATTAGTGGGAAAATTCACTTATCAGAAGAAAAATTAGAAAAAGTTGTCTATTTCATTGTTCTCACACGCAACTGGCTCCAAACTGTTTTGAGGGTACATGATGGTGGTAACGTTTCTCCTGATTCAAAGGCGGTACGCTCCGACCAACGGTAAGGGAACAATAGCGAATCTGTAAACCTATCCCTGTACCAAACATGCCCTATTGAAACTTCTCAAATGTCAATGACGTATTTTTCCTTAATACTGGATTTCCCCATCTTCTTTTGTTTTCATCGTTTTAACATGATAATGTTTAAAGGCTGGACATCATTCTACAAAAAAGGTGTTAATCGTATTTCTACCAATAATACGCCTTTAATTTGGATGATTTATGATTATGTAACAATGTATGACATTTCAGTCCCGAGGCTTTCTTTATAGGAGGTGTTGGCTAGAAACACATGCCGGAGCTGAGAAGTTACCTGACCATTGTTGTCTGCGCAACAATTTTTTTTTTTAATTTTTACTACAGAGATATTATGAACTATATTGAAAGTTTGGTAGCAGATAACCCCACTATACTTCATTGTCTTACCTAGCCAATTGGTGTAATGACTTAACATTTTGTTTTCAGTGTTTTGAATGAAGACTAATGAATCCTGGGGCGCGTTCCTCGACATTCGTCCTACAACGAAACGATCTGACGTCGGAGATCGTCGTTCGTCTTCGTTACTCGCAGGCTCTGTTGGCGACGATGCAACGATAAAGTCAACAATGTAACGTATCCAGCGTTGAACGTATCTTTGTTGCATTGTTTCAAGCAAAGTGAAGCAAGATCGAATAATCATGTCGCGGTTAATAAGAGATCATTGTTAATCGTGGCATTGCACGCGCGCATATGCTTTTTCGCACGAGCTTCAGATAGTAACAATAAGACAAAAATTATTCTCTCGATAAAATATTACAAACAAGAAATTAAAATTCGTCACTTATTCGCGCGATAACCTTTGCTTCGAAAATTTAAACGAAATTGATAAATAAAATTAACAAGGCAACAACCATGGATCTCACAACTATCAGACAAGAAGAAATGCTCTTAAAAGAAATAGAAATGTGTCCCCAATTAGCGAATAACAAAAATCTTAGGCAAGGTGAAACCAGTGAGGACAGAAAAAAACAATGGAACGAAATAGCGAAGGTAATGTATATATATCGAGTTTAGTTAATGTTTATTTAGCATGATTTAAAGCTTCAAAGTGAATTTAAATATTTCCTGATAAATTCAGTTAATAATATTAAAAGAGCATAACCTTTTCTTTCAATTTCACTGAAAGTTTTTTTGAATAAACCTTTATTTTCGTAGAAACTGAATGCCACTGGTCCAAAGCAGAAAAATGGAGTGGGATGGGGGAATTACTGGAGACATAGGAGGTGGGCTGTCAGAAAAAGGGCTAGGGAAGTAGAAAACGATAAAAATAGAACAGGTGAGGGCCACAAGAAACCAAAGCCCCTGACGGAATTTGAGAAACGGGTGATGGATGTCATTGGATGGGACTCTGTCCTGGGAACTGGAGCCTTTAATCCAGACCCTGTTCCCGAGATGAATATGCCATCTACATCAGGGATACCAGTAAGTGTATTTTAAAATATTTTCTGTGTATTATATTGTTTTCGGTAGTATTAATATTTTGATTAAACAAAATACATAATAAATACGTATAAAATTTTTCAGACAACTGGTTTACTAGCTTCCGATAGCCCAACTTTTGGACCACCCAGCCCAACTTTTGGACCAACCAGCCCCATTGTCGGGCCCAATGGAGCAACAATATCTGCTCAGCTAATGGATGGAGCTGTTTCTACTCCAACTGGTGCCCAACCAACGGATGCAGCAGCAACTATTGCCGCCCAACCAACGGATGCAGCAGAAACTACTGCCGCCCAACCAGCAAGTGCTAGAAGAGGTTAGTTTGCAATTTACATGTGTATCATATCAACGAGGTTAGAGAAAAATGTTATGTACTTTATATAGTTCGTTGTCGGCGCATCCCTCATTCAATGGCACAGGAATTGTTAGCTGCTAGTCAGAGGCAGGCGATCTTGTTGGAGGAAATATTGGAGACACAGAGAAGGATGGCAGAGGTGAGTAGTTTTATAAAAGCTTTTAAATAAGTAGCTAATATAAGACGATACATTTGAATTCTCATAGTTTATTTTCTCTTTTCAGGCATTGGAATCGATTGCATCAAGCTGTCGTAGTTTTGTAGAGAAGAGCCCGGAAAATAATTTATAAAAATGTAAAATATAATATCTATAAATTTAATTTAATAATAAGTAAAAATTTATAAAAGCGAAGGTGTAATAAATTTGTTAAATAAAATTCTTACACACATCAGCATAGTCTCATTTTATTCGACAGATCACTTTCGAAATTTATCTCTTGAAAATAATTAAATGGCTAAACGGTAAAATATTTTTATTGATTTATGAAAATTTTAGTGTTTAAACTACAAAATATTTATCATAAAATGTGAAAATAAATAAATGTCACATATTTTTATAAAATTTTAGGATACTTTTTTATTTGATAACCTTTCGAAAAGAAATGTGGCCCTGAAAAGGGCCTTTGATATAATGAAAAATAATGTAATCAATTTGAACATTCATGCTGCAAAGACCCTTCGTACGAGGCTTTGGCGCATTCTCCGTGCTTGTGCAAGCAAATCACTATTTGAAGGAGGCTCTTCTTCATCGTTCGGCAGAGGAAGAATTTCAAGTTCATTTTCAATTGTCTCCTCTTCAAAACTCTGAGGAACATTATATTCTAAACAGATATTGTGCAGTATGGCACAAGCCACAATGATATTGCCACATTTGTCAGGCTCAAAGTGAAGAGTGCGATAACGCTGCAAACAGCGAAACCGCATCTTCAAGAGCCCTATGCAATGCTCAACGATGTTCCTTGTTTTAGAATGTGCCTTGTTATACCTGTCCTCAGCACTTCCTAAAATAGTATTTTTAATTGGGGTCATTAACCATGGCTCCTGTGGGTAGCCGGAATCTCCTGTAAAAAAAACAACAAAAGAACTAAGGTTTAATATGTTGGTATTTAGAATGGATTGATTTTCGAACATGAAAGAAGCAATAAACTAATAATAATTAAAAGAGAACAAAGATAGCATTCAGATTGGTGATGCCGATAGTGAACACAATCTAATAGAAAGTAGAAATTACACTTACCGATTAAGTATTCTCCTGCATCATAATACCCTCTTAACGCATATCCCTTCAGTTTGGAATGACTCCAAACAGAAGAGTCATGATTCGCCCCCGGATTTGTGGCATCAATAGCGCAGATTTTTAATTCCGGATTGCACACCTTGTGAACGAAAATATTTGAGAAAATATAAATGTTAGGAAAAATAGAGGTTTATCAGATTAATTAAATGCAATCAAAACTTTCAAATTCTTTCCAAAATAAATGATTGCAAGGTTATGAACAAAATCCCATTAACTTGGAATAATAATCAATATTATTAATTAAATCATGCAAACGGAACTGCCACACCCTAAGAAAGCAAGACTTATACTTACTATATCGGTGTAATATCTTAGCAGTCTTTTCAAAATTAATATAAAAATTTCTGAACTAATAGTAAATGTTGACTTACAATCATTGTATTCAAGGCATGGTAGCCTTTGTGGCTAAAATAATTTGCCTCGGAAAATCTGCTATTAGCTATAGGAGCTTGAATAGCAATCAAAGTGCCATCAATGAGGCCTACGAAATGGAATGAATACTTTGTTTTACTTATTAATACACATAATTAACATCTAAGTCTGAATAAATCGTAATTTTCCGGACTCACCTAAACAGCCTGGCATTCCATGCTTGCTGTGAATTTCCATTTTAGTTTTCATCTTATCTTCAGCCGTAAATGGCATAGAAATAAGGTGAGCCAAATTCTTGCATATTGCAAGACTTACACGATGTACTGTTCGGCTCACTGTGCTTTTGGCACATCTGATTATAAAGCAAGGGAAAATTGAAAAGCGAGAATTTTTTTTTTAATACAATCATCACAACATCAACATGAAGTCAAATACATTAAAAAAAATATCGACATCAATCAACTCACCTAATGCTTTCGTCTCTCCCGATCGCTCCTAAAAAGGACCCCACACTGAAAAATCGGAGAGCCATAAGCACCTGTTGCTGCACCGTTAATGCGGTGCGGGTATTTTTTCTGTTAGGCTCTAAATCATGTTGCAGTTGACGACACACAAACTCTACAGCCTCCTTTGAAAGCCTATATGTTGTGATGAATTCACGGTCGGTCATAGAATTCATCACATTATCTCTTTCCTGATAAGTACGAATCTTCTCTTCCTCATTTATATCAAGCATATCGAGAAATGTATACACAATGGCAGCATCCATATTGTTTTCTCGACATTCGTCGTAAAACAAAACGATCTGACGTCAGAGATCGTCGTTCTTCTTCGTTAATCGTCGGCTGTGTTGGCAACGATGCAACGATTAAGTCAAGGAACAATGTAATCTATCTTCGTTAGATTGTTTCAAACGAAGTTTCAATTGAGTAACGCAAGATCGAATAACCATGCCACGGTGATCATTGTTAATCCTGCCAAAGCACCATGTGCTTTTTCCACGTGCTACCAATAGTGACAATCAAGCTGTTTTAGTTTTATGGAGCTTAAACTACTGCTTTTTCAATTTATCGCTAACTTTTAATCCCAACTTTTAATTCTCATTTTTATCCACAACGCAAATATCCACTTTTTGGCCTCATTTTTTCTTCTACTTTTTAAGCTCGCATTTTATCATAATTTTTATCTCCCACTATTAATCCCACATTTTATTTCCCATTTTTATCTCTACATTTATCTGCTACTTCTTAATTCAGAATTTTATTCCCCACCTTTAAAAAAATTCGCCTATTAAAGTGGAATAAAAAATGGGATAAAAAAGGGAATGAAGTAGAAGCTGAAAATGGAGCTTAAAAAGTCGAGGAATAATAACATCAAAAGGTGGGGATTTTAAAAAAATGGGGTAAGAAGTATCCCTCCCAACTTTTTATTCTTTCTATCCACGTTTTATCCCTTTTAATAGCTCATTTTCGCTCAATTGAATTTGAAAATTCCACAAGAAGTTTTTTTTATTATTTCGCAAAATACAATTTTTTATTGGGCAAGCTTTGTCTTTTTTTTTTTAATTTCGCAAATATTTTTTTGCAATTTACATTTTTTTTTTGTTTGAAAACATATTTTGTATTTGCAAAATATATGTTTTATTTCACAAGTTGCATTTTTAATTTTGCAAACAGCATTCCTTATTTTGAAGAATCCGTTTAAGAATTCGAAAAAATGTGTAATTTACAACCTGAAGTTTAATGTCGGAATATACACTTTTTATTTTTTTATAAATTACATTTGATTCTGCAAAATGTATTTTTAATTCGATAAAATGAATTTTATTTCTGCAAAGTACATTTTCAATTCTGTAAGTTGCATTTTTAATACTACGAAATGCATTTTTAATACTACGAAATGAATTTTTAATATTGCAAAATGCATTTTTAATTCTGTAAGTTGCATTTTTCAAAATAAAATGTATTGTGTAGATGAAATAAATTTGTTAAATAAAATTCACATATCAACACACATCAACGCCTTATTTTTATTTAATTTCACACATAACACTTTCTTAAAATAATTGAATCGCAAAATGTAAAATAATTTTATTCGCTTTGTGACAATTTGCTTGGTTAAATATTTTATAATAATTTGTAACAAATATTTATTAAGT
>JAHWFO010039730.1:198583-232151 GCA_023313115.1 Rhysida immarginata | reverse complement strand
GTGTACTTGTGTCCTGCTCGCAATTGATTGGCTTATTTTGTTTCAAATTTATTCTGTATCCTTGGCTGTAATTTACCTGATTGGCTTTGCGTTATATGTTTATCCACTTGTAAAGGAACCTGATTGGTCCCTATTATATATAAATAGCCCTAAGGCACACTGTAGCATTCAGTCTTGTTGAAAAATGGACGCGTAGCGTCCGAAATACGTATCCAAGCGTAATAAATATTTTATTATGGAAAAGCGGTTTTGGCTCATTGTGTTACCATTGATGTTATTTATCCACAGTCATTTGGTTTTTTATTTTGTTATATAAAAACAATATTGTTCGGGCCATACTACAGAGTTGGTTACAGAGAGCCCCATAACAAACCGAGTGTGACGATGGCGTTTCCCATCCGAGGGCATAGTATCTTGCCGTATGACATGCTTTTCAGGCGCATTCGTCAAGATCTCAAGCCAAAGGACACGATCCTAACATCTGCAGTGTACCACCAGGTTTTCAGTGACCATTGCAGTGAAGTGTTTGTTTCCTAGAGATTGGGAGGTCTGTGACTGGAAGAACCGGTATTCACATCATTACAAGAACCTTCCATCCATCCAAATAGCGAAACGAATAGTCCTGTGGAAGAAAATAAAGAGGGGCGGTATGGCAGTCACCGTGCGAAACAAGTGAGCTTACCGCATGGACACTGGTAAGGAATGTAGCTAAAACGACGAGCCAAACACAACGGGACCACACAATCTGCAACAGAGCCAAGTAGGCCCATATCCGCTGCCAAAACGGACATACAACCTCTGCTTAAAGCCTTTGGATCGGAATGGCGGGTTAACGATGATCTCCAAATATACAAACAACTGACAGAATCCATGGAATGCTTGATGATGATATGCTGTCCTATGAATGCAACTGCACCGAGCCAGAACCTAACGCTAACCACGTATAAGCAGAATACACGGAATTATGGTATATACTCTGTCCATTATAGACACCTTTACGTTCTGTATAAACAAAATAAACACTGTTCACTGCAAAAAAAAGTTATATTTATTTTTTTATGAAGCAAAATAAGTTAAATCCGGTTCCGTGTAAAACAAGTTAGATTAAGAATAAAACAACACCGTACCTATCCTTCCTCCACAGCATAAAGTTTAATAAACGCACTGATACCTACGTAAACTAAACCTATCCTACTGGAATAGGTGTTGTGATTGGTGGTCGATTCGTTGTCGGTAGACGTGTTTTTCGGTTCTTGCGCAAAATAACAAAAAATGAATTTAACTTGTTTTGCAGAGTCACTTTTCATTTAATACTCGCATTTTTTTCATCGCAAGAAACCCTTGGAGCGTTGCGTCCAATAAACTTTTCATTTGCATAGCCCAATGGGAGTCGGAGTTATGTGAAAGAGAATTAGAGATCAATATGGTATATAAGTATGTGAAGGACTGAATTCGACATGCAGATTCCTGTTGTCACGTAGATTATTAAGCAGTGGAAGTAAATTACAATAAAGTAACGCGTAAACCACAGAAGTACTGAGACTACACAGTTATAGGGTTGATAAACAAATAATTTATTAAAGAATAAATCATAAATGATCTGTAAAGGTTTTATCCTACCCCATATCTCAGCTGTTCAAATTATTAATGAAAGTGGTCTGTCCAAATAATTTATGTTTAATGCAAAAAAAAGCAAACAACAACAAAAGCAATACAAGAAGCTAAACTTAGCTATAGTTCATTGTAAAAATAATTAATAAATCCTGAATAGGTGAGTTAATAACTTATACACCCACTATCACATAGCATGCTTAACGGGTAATAAACAATCCTGGAAAGGCTTAGAACATTACTGGGTATGCGTTAAAATTTTAAAAGCTAACATTTAATGGCAAATGTAGATATAACAAACAAATTACAACTAGCCAAAGCTACAAACATTAGTCTAATTAATTACAAACAGGTAGGATTTTACATGGGCTACGCCTTAAACAAACGACGTACATTTATCAGTAAATTGAGCCCAGTCAAATGAATAAGAAAAATGCTTTCCAGTCTCATTCTAGTAAAGTCTTAAATAAGGATTATTGCCACTGTCCTGAAATGGCAACACAATTCGAGATAACGGTAAATTCCCGGACTCTATGTAAAAAGCGTTTTTGACGTACACCCTATTCCAAAAGCGTTTTAACTTACGTGAATAATGTTCGGCCTCTTTGCAAAACATTAAACCAGTGAAATTAATCAGTTCAGGCAAGAAGTCGAGAAGTTAGTTAGTGACTTAAAACCGATTAGTTTTACTGGCATGATGTATTGCAAGGACGCTGAACATCATTTCACCTATGTGAAAACGCTTTTAGAATGAGTTGTACACACACTTCATGAACATCAAATCTATACCTGTATAATTTACGTGAATGAATATTTACGAGTCGTTACATTTCACTTTTGGTGGTTATTAGGAATATTTTTATTGCAAAGTTTGTAAATTCTTTGAATGTTTTTCATCATCGTGTGGAGGAATATGGAGAAGCACGTGCTTCTCGTTTTTGAGCATCGGCCAATATCTCGAACGAAAAGCTTAAGTTTCACATGATTATAAGATGTATGGCCCCCTGATGGTATATTGCCTCCACCCCTAATATATCCAATAAAGCAATAATTAGTTGCAAAATTTAATATATAGATATCAATTCCTGTTGATTCATCCCTCAGTAAAGCAGTGCTATCTATGCACGATTATTACAAAAGAGAATGTGGTTGCAATATTTAAGTGATAACGTTCCATTTTTAACATATTGAAGGCAAACTCACGTTAACTTTTTTTTCTTCCTTAGACCCCAATTTTTGTTGTCTGTCAAACGCAGTGTTTTGCTGTTGTTGTACAGTCGGGTGCAAAAAGTTTTAGATTTAAGTCATAGTTGAGCACGTGAATACCACATCCCAAGCGTATACCTGCTATCCTATTTTCATTCAAAAGGGACAGGTCCAGTCTAATCTACCTTGACTCTCAGTAAAAGTACCTGATTTTGCAACCGAAAAACATCCGGTAAACTCAATTCCTTCGGAGCAGGTAAAAACTTTGTGCACCCGACTGTACGTAATATAACTCCGGTGGCTATATTAGGTATATGGTTTGTAATCAAAATTTCGGTTTCATCATTTTATTTCAGATATAATATTATGTCTAATTTAATTCGGAGAAAACTCGTCTAAAAGTTTCATTGTTAAGCAATAGTAGTTATGTTAATTACTAATTTTATTGACTGTCGGTTTTATTCTTTTATTATTCTTGAGTTTAAATTATGACCGCATCTGAACTGTTAGAAGTGACCAAAAAACCATATGAATATCAAATTATTTCGAGCATTTTATTTATTTCAAAAATTTGTACTTTGTGCCAACATAATACCACACTTTTTGCGCTATAGTACCTGATTTCAGGATAGGTTATTAACTATTTTATTTTTAAAATAAATGTGCAAATAAGTTTCCGAGTTTCACAAATGGATGGCCCTAACGACACATGCAGTCAACATACATGCAGGAAGTTGAGTTTCTTCATAGCGTGAACATCTGTTAACAAATAACCAGTCGTAATATCAACATACCGGGTGATTCAGTCAATTTTTGACCATTTCACTCGAATGACGTGCATTAGGGATAAACAATTGAAAGAATATTAGCGCCATATCGAATTTCTAAATAGTTGGAGTTTGTATTGTTGCAACGGCACTGCATGAAAATCGTATTGTTGAAAAATGGTGCCCGCTTTATCAACAGAGCAGAAATGCAAGGTTGTCGAATGGTATTTCGAGACAAAATCACCTGTAACCGTGCAAAGAAAGTTCCGGAAGGAGTATAAGTGTCGAGACGCACCAGGCAAGCAAGCACTCATGGATTTTGTCAAGCAATTTCGTGCCACTGGATGTGTTAAAGGCAAGAAAAAAGCCGGGAGCGAAGCTCGTGTTCGAATGGCCGAAGTTGTCGAAAATGTTCGCACAAGGTTGGTCGATTCCCCTACCAAAAAATCTGTTCGCCGCTTATCCATTGAAGAAGGGCTCTCGTATACCACGACGTGGCGAATTTTGAGAAAGGATTTACACCTGTTCCCGTATAAGATCCATGTTTATCAGGAGTTAACAGACACTGGAAGACAGAAGCGACAACAATTTGTGATGGAGTTTGGAGCAGAAATGGAAGCCAATCAGGGCATTGTGGACAACCTGTGGGTGTCAGATGAGGCCTTCTTCCATCTGTCAGGTGACGTTAATAAACACAACGTTCGTTTTTGGGGTTCCCAGCACCCTCATGAGATCCATAAGTCACCTCTTCATCCACGAAAGGTTATGGCTTGGTGCGCGATATCCAAGAGAGGCATCATTGGTCCGTTGTTTTTTGAGGGCACCGTAACGTCACAGGCTTACCTTAAAATGTTGGAAACCTTCTTCATCCCCGAGCTGCGAAGGAGGCGTATACCGCTTCGACATCAATGGTTTCAACAAGATGGGGCAAGGCCTCACACCACTAATGCTTGACTTGCTTGACTTTCTCAATCAGAAATTTGGAAATGGTGTCATTTCAAACAGGTTTCCAGATCGATTCGGGGGTGGCTTTCTTTGGTCCCCTACGAGTCCTGACCTAAATCCATGTGATTTTTATCTCTGGGGGTTCTTAAAGACAGTGTGTTCACTACAGCACCAAGAACCCTAGACCAGCTGCGACAATGCATCGTCGACTGCTGCACCCTTGTGGATGCAGAAATCCTGGATAGAGTTATGAACAAAACGTTCGTGGTAGTCACATTGAGCATATCATCAAGACTTTTCCACGGGAATAAAAACTTCGAACTGCCTAAAATATCATACTGAAATGCTAAGTTTGTAAACATTAATGGGTAAATAAATCATAGTACTGAAATGGTCGGAAATTGACTGAATCACTCTATATATCGCAACGCAAAAATATTTTTCCAACAACGAAGATGTCGGCTTTTGTGCTAAACAAACAGCATTTGCGGGAAGCTTCACTTTTCTGCTTTAACTTGAAAAAAAATGCAGCTGAAGCACATCGTTTACTTGAGGAGGCCTACGGCGAACATGTACCATCAAATACTACCTGTGAAGATTGGCTTTAACGCTTCAGAAGTGGCGATTTTCACACTGCGGACAAGGAGCGCTCCGGAAGACCAAAAACAATTGAGTACGCGGATCTGCAAGCATTATTGAATGAAACCGGGCGAAACTGCCAACGGGCATCGCTACCTACAACATCTCATCAATCTGAACCATGCGTTGTTCGAAAAACAGCCAGAATGGGACAAGAGACACAAACGAGCGATCTTAGATCGCGCTTGCATCGTCCAGGAGATCATCAAATGCTGAAATGGGATCTGCTACCGCACCAGCCGTATTCGCCAGACCTGGCCTCTTTCGATTATCACTTATTCCGGTCGATGGCGCATGACTTGGCTGGGCTGCACTTGCCCACTTTCGAAAAAGTGCAAAATTGGTTGGATGAATGGTTTCGGTCCAAGGACGCGTCGTTTTATCGTCGCGGTATTCATTTATTGCCAGAGAGATGGCAAAAATGTGTACCTCGCGAGGCAGGATACTTTTATTAAACCATTTGTTGTATTTCTCTTGACATTTCTCCTTTTTCATTGATCCAAAAAACCTGGAAACCTATTTTGTACACCTATAATATATGACTTTGGGATGTTGCTCAAAAATGAGGACAAACGTTAAAATATCATATTGGATGCACTTTCTCGTAGAATTTTGTGAATATTAAATTCAATTTTATATTTCTTACGTTATATAATGTATGATAGATACCTTAAAGATCACTGGATGATATACACAGTCGAGCCACATTATTATGACCATTAGTTAATTACCAGAATAACTGGACAACATCTGGACCGTGTGGGAAAGACTCAGTAAGACGCTGGAATATGTCCATTAATATCTGGAGGCATACTGCAATAAGTCCGACAGCTGATGAAGGATATATGATGGAGAATCCATGGAGCGAACATCGCGGTCATAAATGCTAAGGTCCTTTTTTTTAGTGAGATTCAAAGCCAATTTCATTACGCAATTATATTGATTTGAAAAATAGGCCACTGAATGTTGAAATAAACAAAGCTCTTTATTGAATAAACAGAACTTTACAATCTCGTATTCACATAAAAAAGACTTTTATCACTTTTACATCGATTTTAATCAAACTGAATAAATCCAATATAAATTCTACCCACTTATTAAAGTATAATAATAATAATAATAATAATAATAATAATAATAATAATAATTTCAATTCAATTTCAAGTTTATTGCCGTTCAAACAGCACCAAATCGCCAAGACAGATGAATGACAGATCTTGTAAATTGCAAAAAGAATAAAAAGCAAATAAGTGACACCAACAAACAGAAGAAAATAAATATTGACTCAAAATAAAATGTAAAGTATATTCTAAATTATTAAAAATAAAATATTCAAAAAAAATTAGGAAAAAAGCTGTATACAACATGGGCATTTATACCGTATTAGGATGAAAGTACAGAAGGCTTGCATAATAAGATAAATTAAACAGGTTGCATGGTCTAATATGACTAAATACAGTTGATAATAGAAATGAAAACAAATGAATAATTGCAGTAAAAGTAAAATAAAAACTTAAGCTCTAAATATGTAAAAAGTAAGTAATTAAGTAATTAAAAATATCAAAATCGGAATTGTGCATATTATATTTATATTGGATCAGCATGTTTATTCGATCGGCATAATAAATCAGCATGTCTATAAAGTTGAGAAGGGCAGAAGATTGCCTATTTCGGCGAATAGGAGCATAGAAATGGAGACTTTATACAAAGTCTGTATTAATGGATCCTTTGAAAATCTTCCGTAGAAAAGTCGTATCTCTTTGTAATCGGATGTCACGTAATGGGTTGTCGTACTTACGGAACTTTCGCTTGAGATACCGGCGGAAGATAGATTGCACTCTATGGAGAACATTATCTTGCTCCTGGGTCCAATCATTCCAGACATCACTATAGTATGTAAGTTGCAGGAGTATAATGCTTTTATAAAGTAACAGAAAAGTTTGAGGAGTAGAAAAAGTATGTCCATAATGCATAAGTGCCTTTGCACAACGCAGAGCTTTAGTGCGTACCTGGTCTATATGTGGATTAAAAGTGAGCTTGTTGTCAAGAATGACTCCAAGATCACGCATTTGATTGACAGTCTTAATAGTAGAAGTGAACACAGTATAAGCATTGTAAATGAGATTTGTTTTATTGGTAAAGGCAATGATAATAAAACGAAAATAATTTCATTCAAATGCATATACTATGAGAAGGTTTTTATTTATGATTTATCAGGGATTTTGTGTAAACGAATGTATAAGAATATTTTCATAGGAAGCAAGCAGAATTGCAGAATCGGACTTCTTGATTCCAAATAATTGATATATTTTCACATATTATAATCGGGTAAATATCAAAACAACGTCCGAAATTATCTTGATTTATGTAACACTTGAATCCTAATTATAATACCCCGTTTCCACGTACTGAAAATTCTGATTTGACAAACTAGATTCGCAGATTTTGTTTTAGGATTCCACAAATCTAGGTTCTATCCTTTTTTCCGATTGCATTGTGGGGTTGTTCCAAGACAATTTGTTGACTGCATTCTGGGACTGTCAACAAACATGCGTCTTGGATGCCCAAATGAAGACATAGAACTTTGTATGTATATCTTCTTATGCGTTTAAATATCTACCGGGTACTAATCAACAAATTAGCCAATGCAGAACACTGATGGTTTATTATCAGCATCGTGATTTATCTATTTTGTGTAGAAAATTACAAAACCAAAGTGGTACTGCGAGGGCGAATCTGCATTGAATGCAACTGCTTGAATTTTTATAGTTTAAAGGTAGAAAAAAAATAGTTATTGAAACGAGTTCTGGTTCCACGGCGTTCCGAAACGAATTTCGCTAACCGAAACAAATTTTTGGTATCACACGGTTTCTGGAAACGGGATTTAAGTCATACAGTCTGTTGGAATGAATTGGGCTTAGGAGCTGCATTACTATGACTCTTGTAATCCTGGTAACGCAAGCTATTAATAATGATCACGTTAACAGAGATTGATTGTTCGACGGGGATCAAAAGATTCGGGCCTCAGTTTCATTTCCGTCCACTTTAAGCTGTATGTATGGCCTAGCCAATGATACCAAACGACTCCTTTTGTATCTGAGCTGTTGTATAGTCCGTTGAGATTCGCATAATGACACGATTTATACCACCATCCACCTTTGTTAGTTTTGGCACAATTATTTCCACGGTCATATGTAGAGAAGGATTGTCCATTGTGGTAATTGAGGGAATCACCTAAAATATAAATGAAAAATGTTTCTTATAAATAGAAGATAATATTTTCACTTTTAATATTCACAGGATTTTATTTTGTGCTTTTATTTAATTTAAATCAGTGTTTTAGAGTTGATGATGAAATAAATGTTTAAAATTTGTGTTTAAAAATAAATTTTATTAAAACGTTACCTAGTGGAGCTTTTTATAAATTCTTCTCTGCATGATATTATTAAAGAACTTTAGCAAAATTCTGGGAAATTTTAAGGCTTTATCTTAATGCAGATGATATATCAAATTTAAATCAAGTAGAGTTCGTTTTTACAGAAGGGAGTTTTGAAAAATATTTTAATACTAGCAGACCAGGCAATGCTTTGCTATTGATAAATCTTTAAATATAAAATAAGTGATTAATTGATTCATCATCGCCGAGCCGAAACCGCTGAAGCTATTAATATGAAATCTGGTCTGTAGTTTTTATTTTATAATGTACAGACTCACTTAGAAAAGATTTTACGAAATTCATCCCCTAAAAGGGCTCAAATAGAAGATGTGAATTTTTTTATGAAACCCATCCATGATTAAATCCGTGAAAATTGGAATTTGGCATGTTGGTAAGAAATTAAGAAAGGCCTGTTTCATGATGTTTGGAAATTTACCCCTAGAGTTTCGCCGTTGAGGAATGATTGTAACAAAATTAATTTCTATAGCACAAAATTTATTTTTAATACCGATAGATGGCGCTGGCTGTATTTTAAATTTCGGTATCGTTTAATTGTTTGCAAAGCTCTACAACCCGAACAAGCACAAACAGTGATGGTATACGCTGCTGGATGGTCGCTCCAAATATATGAAAATTGGTTTGCATAATCTATAGATAGCAAAGACTTTTTAGCACATTTTCGTAGAAATCTGCTTATGTGATGGGATTGTCCAGCTGTCCGTCCGTCCGTCCGTCCGTCCGTTTCTCTGTAGACACAATTCTCACAATGCATTGTGTTGCAATCAACGATATGAAATGAGTAGATCGCTCATGAGCTGCTTTCAGCGCCACCAACGCGTTCCCATTTGAAAGCCTTGGTTGGCAAAAAATGGCTTTCATCGTATGTTTACATTTGAAGTTTGCGTAGACAAACACAGTAAAACTCAATGCCGATTTCTTGTCCAGCTTTAAATTGTAGTAATAGATATATTAAAGGTTCACCACTGATCTTTCACAGGTGTGTTTTTCTCATGTAAAAATCCTGGTCATCTTTTATACTCGTATCATGGTTGTTGATACATAAAAGATGTCGATATTCAACCATGTTACCGTCGTTTCAGTGATACCAGAATAATTGTTTAGAGTTATTTATGAAATTATATACCGCATTTATTAAAAAGCATCTAAATTTGGGAGAGGTCGCTTAAGAAATTTCAGACTACAAGCACGATATTGGTAGGGGGGGGGGGTGCTTTTTCAGCTGGAGACAAAGCGGATATATATTAATGGCGCTTTGGCTGGCGATGTTGTTCTGCCAACCACAGTAATGGCGCCTACACTAACAATAGAGATTAGTTCCACTTTTCGCCGCCTTCAAATTGCCCCAAAGATGACGGCCACATAAGCGATCTACTCATTTCATATCGTTGGTTGCAATAGAGAGAGTTAATGTATTGAATTACTGGAAGACAAGAATTATCCTTGCATTGGGGAATACGCGTGTTGAGCACATAGGTTCGGCTCTGCGCGTGCAGGATGCACGTGATTGACGATTATTGAAAGGGCAAATCGGTCTCTAAATCAAAAGAATTTTATTATTCTTAGGGAGCTTATTATTTATTATGATAACTTGAATACGAATTAACTTTTTCACACTCTGTTTTCACCAATCCATTAATAAGGGACAGAGCACGAACAAGTACGAACGTGAGATAGCCGGAATACATGCGTGCTCTAATGGTACCATTATAATACCCCCATTATGATATGGTACTGTTGTAACTTTCAAAGCTAAGATTTGGCATATAATATAGCAAACAACTCGTATCAACGTGTCATGAGTGAATATAACGAGTAAATAAAGATAATGGGAATTTGTTTTAAGCAAGTGCCCTTATGGAACTGTATGGTACCCTATGGTACGGTCGTTACTTTCGGTCGTTACTTAGATATGGCATGTAATATATCAAACAACTCGTAATAACATGTAATGAGTGAATATAACATTTAAATAATGATTGTGGGCATTGGTTTAGCAGCACGTGCCCTAATGGAACCATGTGGTATCCTGTGGTACAGTTGTAACTTTCAGTGGTAAGATATGCCATATAATATATCAAACAACTCGTAACAACGTGTCATGACTGAATATAACGAGTAAATAATGATAGTGGGAATTGGTTTAGTAGCACGTGTCTTAATGGAACTGTATGGAACTTTAAGGTACTGTTTTAATTTTCAATGCTAAGATATGGCATGTAATATATCAAACAACTCGTAACAATGTGTCATGACTGAATATAACTAGTAAATAATGATAGTAGGAATTCATTTAGTAGCACGTGCTTTAATTGAACCATAGGGTACCCTCTAGTACAGTTGTAACCTTAAATGCTCAGATATAGCATTTAATATATCAAATATCTCGTAATATGTGTCATGACTAAATATAACGAGTAAATAATGATAGTGGGAATTGTTTTAGTAGCACGTGCCCTAATGGAACCATAGGGTACCCTATGGTACTGTTGTAACTTAGTTTACTTAAACAGTACTTTACAATTTAGTTTTCATATTTATATATTTTCTCTAAAGTGTTTTAAATTGTAGGTTAGTTCTGTGTTTCCATGTATGATGCTATAACACGAAACTGTGCTCCCTTTATCCGCTTTGGCGATAAAATCATTCTTGTTTATTCATTAAAGTGTAATGTCCAATCACTGAGAGCATGGTTTTTACATTTGAATAGTTAAAACATATACCGGAACATCTATATATCGGATGGAAGAAATTAAAGTTCCTCACTAAAATATGGAATGTAACATATAAAAACGTCTTGGCCTGATGTGCATGAATGAATATAACGTAAAATTAATGATAGTCGAAATTGGTCTCGAGGAACCTGGTTTAGTGAAACCATTATGGCTCATTAGAACTTTCAATGCTAAAATATGGCATGTTATGATGTGTTATGAATGAATATAACGTAAAAATATTACTAGTCGAAATTGGTTCAAAGGATGATTTGGTCCATTAGAAACTTACAATATTAACATAGGGCAGTTTAAAATATGGTTCCGCGAATGGTTTAGTTTAACCTTTTGGCACTTGGTTATGTCATTCCTTAATGGATTATTAAGTACCGAAAGGTGCTTTATGCTATCAGTGTGGGGAAACGTGTCTGTCTGTCTGTCTGTCTGTCTGTCTGTCCGCCTGTCCGTCTGTCTGTCTGTCTGTTCGTCCGTCCGTGTGTCTGTCTGTCTGTCTGTCCGTCCATAACTCTAACTCCTATGAGGCTGTGAAAGATTTTCTAAATCTGTTTTCGTCAGTCGATGAATATGGTTCATGGCACGAACCAATCACAAATAATATCTAAATCGGTTCATTGGCACGTGCACAAATGGTACCTCAATTTTCCCGCCAAGCATTTTTCAATGGGAATATATATAAAGGAATATATCAAGCAAATCGTAATGACGAGATAGAAGCGGTTATTCATTACTATTTTCGTCAATCAATGAATATGGTACATGGCATGAACAAATCACCAATATTATCTAAATCGATTCAATAGCACGTTCACAAATGGTACTTTCACGACCCCACCTAGCAATTTTCAATAAATATATCAAACAAATCGTAATGACGAGATAGACGCTGATATAAATTACTATTTTCGCCAATTAATAAAAATGGCTTTGGGAACGAACCATGTTGAAAATGTTTGAAATGGGAATGAACCATTTTGAAAAAGGTTGTAATCGAAACAATTGCACGTGCTCTTATGGTACCCTTATGACATACTCAAAAATTTTCAATGATAAGATATGGCATGTAATATCAAACAAATTTGGATGATGCGTCATTAATGTATATAACGTAAAATCATTGATAGTCGAAATTGGTTCAAATGCACCCGGTTTAGTGGAACCATTATGGTTCATTGGAACTTTCAATGCTAAAATAAGACATGTAATATATCAAGCAACATGAAATGATGTGTCATGAATGAATACAACGTAAAATTATTGGATATAAATTATTAGTTTCGCCAATTGATAAATATGGTACCGGGAATGAACTATTTTAAAAAAGGTTGTAATCGAGACCATGGCACGTGCTCTAATGGTACCCTTATGACACCCTCAAATATTTTCAATGATAAGATATGGCATGTAATATATCAAACAAATTGAGATGAAGTGTCATTAATGAATATAACGTAAAATCATTGATTGTCGAAATTGGTTCCAAGGCACCTGGTTTATTGGAACCTTTATGGTTCATTGGAACTTTCAATGCTAAAATATGGCATGTAATATAGCAAACAACTTGGAATGATGTGTTATAAATGAATACAAGGTAAAATTAATGATAATCCAAATTGGATCAAAGGTACATGGTTTAATTGTATCATTATGGTCCATTAGAAACTTACAATGTTAACATAGGGCTGTTAAAAATATTGTTCCGCGAATGGTTTAGTTTAACCTTTCGATACTTGGTTATGTCATTCCTTAATGGTTTATTAAATAGGAGCTACTTATTTGTTTCGCAATACCCGTCTCTCTGTCCATCCGTCCCCTTAATAATTTCCTCATTTTTTGAGGTAGAAGATTTAAATTCCGAATGTATCTTTCTTTGGGCATGTGCACCTTTACTATTTTGTTTGGTTTTGAGTAGCCTACAGGGATCGGAATTTTGGTGGTGTAAATTATAGGGGACCAAAGGTCTACGTGTATTTATGCAATTAAAGGAGTGAAATTCGGTATGCAGATTCTACTTAGCAAGATCTCCATGACTTTGAAGTTTGGCCAGATTTTTCCAAAGGGGTCGGAGTTTTTGGTTGTCAGTGACTAGTTCTAAAGAATGATGAGAAACGAAAGAAGATAGAGCTCTTTTACACTTTCTAAATAATAGTTCCATAAAAGAAATTTTATAATTGTTTACCTTGTTATTATTTAGTTTTAAATTAAAGTGTTCATTTTGAAGTTTTTAATCGTCTAACTGTTTCTGCTTCACCCTATATGATAAATAAATCTCAGCTGCAGCCCTAAATGTCCTTACCTGGTTTTCCATTTTAGATGGAGATGACCCATTATGGTTCGCAAACACTTCAATTGTACACTTCATTATAAGAGAAGAAAGATCAATTACTTTACGACTGCGTATTACTTACAGTTAAAAAGTGATAAAAATTGCGTTAACATGACTGAAATAAATAACATTGTGGGAAGTAGCTTGTTTTTCGTCACCTTCATTACTACTTCGTTATTGTTGAAACGAAGCGAGCGACAATCGCTGATGCGTTCTACGTAATGGTTTATTAGGAGCTTTACCAAAAAGCGAGGTCAACGAGAGACAGGCCAGAGCACTCAAAAGTCACCTGATCATCGGGGTCCGAGCAACAATCCAACTTTTCTTGTTTCCAACAAACGAAAAAACGCTGATTATTAAAATCCAACATAAAATACACCATATGTTGTATGTCATCCACGCTATGCTCGTGCAATTTCATTAAAATTGACTCCCTCCTTCAATGTGTTGTATTTTTGACCCAGTTTCGTATTTTTAAATATCTTATGTAAGATAGAGAACTAATAAAATTTCTTTAAAAATTCACTTACGACTCTCGATACGAATTAATTGATATATCACATGCCATACATAGGCATTAAAAGTTTCTAACGATAAAATAAAAATACGTATGATTGAACGGATTTCGACTATTTTCTAACTTGTTCAAGCCATGAGCCATATTTATTGAATGGCGAAAACAGATTTTTAATGTGTTTCATAAATTTCTAGAAAATCGATGCGACAGTTTAACGGACGGAGAGTCAAATGGACGGTCGACAGAGTATCTTTGCTTACTTAATAACTCATCGCTAGGAAATGATTGATGCATCAAAATGCCAGTATCTCTAGTACTGAAAATGTCTATAGGAGTACTATGACGGTGCCATTAAAACGGTACAATTGAACCGAATTCGATCTTCTTCGAACGTGTTCAAGCTTGAAAATCGATTAGCGAATACAGGTTTTGAAAATCTGTGACATGTTTTAGGGGAAATCTAGTCACGGTGGGGCATGTAATTAAAGCATAGAGCACAATTCGTTTCTTAATGGAGAGGCAGTCTGTACGAGTATTACAGATTGCTTTACAGGGTGAGTTTAAAGTCGCGCACATGAAAGTTTAGTTGGAAAAAACTTTAGGTATGTGGGGGTTTTTTTCCTTTTTTTTTATAGGTTATCCTTCAGCGCGTCATTTCCCGGGGATTTTGGCCCCCTCGCTTGCCAGATTTATCATCCTCTGATTTCTTCCTATGGGGTTATCTGAAAAACGTGAATAGTCCGCACACGATGGCTGAGCTGAAAACGAACATCACAACAGCCATTTCTAACATCAATACTGCCATGCTTTGCAAAGTCTCGCAAAAAAAGGATGTCATTTCCAACATTTATTGTAACACCTAAAGTTTGTCTGGTAAAACTAAAAGCCAGCATTTAAAATAATCTCTGTGATACTTTACTTTCATTTAAATTCTCAAACTGATACATTTACGGGTAGCTAAACTTTGGTTCACGACTTTAAATTCACCCTTTATTTAGTGCATAAAATACGCTATAAAATATCTGGACATATTAAAAAGGAAATCCATTGAAGTTTTATTAAATTTTAAAGAACATTAGATAATATTGGAGTTTATTAATAATAAGCATTATTGGATAATATTAACCTGCGTCACCACTGTAAGAACTAATCTCCAAAGTGTAATTTTTTTCAGGAGCTCCAAGACGAAATCCTTTGTACGCGGCGTATCTAGTATTCCCCTCGAAGTCTCCCATGTCCACTCTTAATTTTGATGACACTCGACTGGTTAGAGCATGAATATTGTCGTTACCTACATTGCCAAGAAAAAAAAGAAAACAACCTTGATCTATGCATTTTAATCCAACATATTGTGACTGAGGGTTAGTGTGTGTTTGGTTTGGAGGGGGTGATGCGTGCGTGTGTGTATATGTGAGTGTGCGGTAATGTAGGGGTTTGTTTGTTTGAGTAAGCTGGAGTTAAGTTTTGTGGTCGGTATAATGGAATTATTGTTGTAGTAAAGATAGTTATCAAAATTTGACGATGATATTGTTAGGCAGTGTCGGAGATTTCTCTTTGCGCCAACAATGCCTTAGCCAAATAAGGCCGAGCTTTGTTGTAGTGAGGAGAAATTCTCGGTATAACTGCGTATTTTGTTTTTCAGAATGTAATTGTTTGTTAAATTTTTTTTTATGTTTTTATGTGTTGTTAAGCAAACATCGTCGGCGATGAGCGATGTTTTGACCCTTGTCATGCAAAGATTATTCGAAAATGGTAGTCCATTAAGCCCTTGTTCGATAATTAATGCATGAAAGCGTCTGGAGCGTGCTAAGTGTTTTTATTTAATAGAAACTACATAAAAACTTCCGAGCCCGCAACGAGCTTTGTAAGAAGCAGTTGGATTATGCTGAGAACTCCGATCGGCGAGAGTTATGCCGTCCCCATTACGAGTGCGTAAGAATAAAGACCGACAGAGATAAGAAGACAACTTGCCATCTATGCGGTGAGATCGTTTCAATTTGTTCTAAATACGGGAAAAATTAATGTGATCTTCAGTTAGACGAAAGCAATTCGAACGCTGGGTAATTTAGATGTAGAATCATCGTTGCTGGAACAAGTTCCGCGGACTATTTTCCACGCGTTAATTGGGTGTAGAAACAAGTTAACAGCCAAAGCCAAGTAATATTCGCTCTCAAAAGAGAACTGCGCGGGGAATTTCAACACGGTCGCGGTAGAAACCGAAAACTGTTTATTATAGAGACAGAAAATCCGCGTTTCCAATGATCGTGTTAAATACTATGCAAATGGCTAAATGCTTTGTCTTGTAATTAAATTAAAGTATGAATAATAATAATTGTAAAGAGCTGTGTAAGCGGACTCAATGTTAATTGCGTACGAAAAGGTGCGGTGTTAGGACTCAAGGTACGATGAAAGCTCCCGAGTAGATAATTGAAGGAAATATAGCTACTCTGAGAACTATATCACAGGTGTTAATATAATAAGGGTTACGGTATCACTCCCTAATTAAAAGGGATACACGACGCCTGAGCGCGTTGAATTGAAATGCAGAAAATAAACCTGTGGTTACCGCATGATATGTCGATTGATTTGGCACCACTAAAACGCAGTGCTTGAGTCGCTTATACAGGCTAAATAGTATAAAATACAATATATGAGAGTTTATTACCACAAAGTGTATGCTTTATAAACAAACACGGTAATTGATATTCATCTTGGAACTGTTATTAGTTTTAGTTTTGGGGCCCTAGTTCTGTTGAATTAATTAATTAGTTAAATGATTATTAATGGTTTATTTAATTGGAATAATGATTTTTTTTGGTTACTAGTAAACATCAGTATTTTCCCAAAACACACTGTGTCTAGTTTGTTTTTTTTTTTTGGTGACCTCTAACGAGTCCACCCTCCCCTAGCCGTCACGTACGAAGGTTGGGTAAGCCCCGCGACCCGATTAAGGTCACGCCCCCGCACGTGGGTGGCACAATATAATAATTTTGATTCATATTTCGATTTTATAATGAAATCATAATTAAAAATATGTAATTTTATCTGATAATATATTCTAATAATTATTTTTCAGACATGCGCTTTAAAGATACGAAAATAATAATGCAATCACAATTTAAGCCTAGCCACTATTTTTCATTAGATATTGAAAAAGGGAAAATTTAAGATATTCATTTGTTTATTCATGCAACGTCATGAAGTTTATTCAGGAATTATGGAGGGGGGTTATTCAAGAAATTTAGGCGTCGACTACTTAAGTCATTTTGCGCCTTTTACACAAGTTATATCCGTATGCAGCCCAAGACAAACACAAACATCCATGCCCACGGCGGGATTCGAACCCACGGCCAGACGGACTCGAGAACTAGAAAGCCCTCCCGGCCCAGGAATTATGGAAATTAAAGGAATTTCATAGTAGAATATTCTGGATGGTTTCTATTTATTGTATGGTCTTATTTTCTGAGTGTATCACTGCTAATTGTGGAGATAGGGATCTTCTTGAAGTGTAAGTAAGCAAAAGATTTTGAACAGAAATCGGTTTGGTTTGGTTTGTTTGGTATTAACGTCCTTTTCAACTGCCATGGTCATTTCAGAACGGCGTTATAGGGGCCGCAAATTTTGCCTCGCAAGGGTTCTTCAACGTGCAGCCGGCAAACGGCTACACGGGACCAACGGCTTTACTTCCCCTGATCCGAAGGAAGTGCGTGATCTCAGGATTTTCCCCCTGAAAAAATCCTCGTCGTTCTCGGCCGGGGTCGAACCCACGTCCTCGGGCATCAGAGGCGATCACGCAACCACTGAGCCACCGAGGCCGATGAACAGAAATCGGATATTTATCGGAAGGGGGGGGGAGTTGCATTGCTCGTTAGTATACTCTGATATAGTGAAGCATATTTTTGGCAATTTTGAGGTAGTTAAAACGCACTTACTTGTATATAGTCCGACTTAAAGAGGGCAAGTCAAAATGATGGACCCCATTTCAGATATTTATTCCGGGCATATATTTCTTTACGATTTTTCCTGAATTTTAGCTAGTGCAATTTATACAGGGTGTTTTTGAATTGAGTACAGATTTTTTGGGAGATGATAGAAGAGGTCCTTAGAAATATTTTTTGTCATATGAACATGGACTCCCCGCAGCTCCGTTTACTTACAATACTGCAATGAACAATCAAATGACACGGGGACGCAGTGTGCGTTGGTAGGCCTAGATTATTATATGCTAATTGTGTCTGTCTGTCTGTCTGTCTGTCTCTGTCTATCCGTCTGTATGTCCGACGATTTCTCGAGAATGCTTTAACTTTTTCAAGTTCTTTTTTCGCTGTTCGATAGAGACCCTTCCTGAGCTCACCTGATTAGTTTGTCGTCGAAATCGGTCTAACCGTCACGTGACTATTGAGACCCAAATCCCACCATTAAATTTTTTTATTGGCAATATAAGGCATGTATAATATGTCATTCGAACGGGAATGACGAGCACAAGACGAATATGACATTCTTTTCGATTTTCGAAATGCTACGTCTGAGAAAATGATCCCCAAAAAGTACTTCAATGACCCCTTATTACCAGCTTTAGCTAAAGCTATATATAAGAATACAAGCATGATCAGTATCTTTATGTGCCTGGCCAGCCATCGTTTGCACGAAAACGTGAAAATGGAAGAACTTAACAGCAATATATCAACTTTTGATGAGCTCTCGTGGACCCCTTCAAGCACGTGCACTAATGTTAAGAATATGAACTTAGGGCATGTAATATATCAATCGAATACTACCGATGAGTCATAAGTGAATACAGTGTTACTTTTTGTTTATCATTTAAGCATTGTTGATGGCAGCCTAGAGCACGTGCGCGTTATGAAGCTTTCTTGATGCACGTGCTCATTTCATTTTAAAATTCAGTGCTGTTGTTAAATGTGTTAATGTTAGGGCGATGGTTAAAAATGGCTAAATAACGTTAGGCCTAAGTTAAAATGACTAAATAATGTTAGGCCTGCAGTTCAAAATGGCTAATTAATCTTAGGCCTATTGTTAAAAATGGCTAATTAATGTTAGGCCTATTGTTAAAAATGGCTAATTTATGCTAGGCCTACAGTTAAAATGACTAAATAATCTTAGGCCTATTGTTAAAAATGGCTAATTAATGTTAGGCCTATTGTTAAAAATGGCTAATTTATGTTAGGCCTACAGTTAAAATGACTAAATATTGTTAGGCCTATTGTGAAAAATGGCTAGTTTATGTTAGGCCTACAGTTAAAAGGACTAAATAATGTTAGGCCTATTGTGAAAATTAGCTAATTAATGTTAGGCCTATTGTTAAAAGTGGCTAATTAATATTAGGCTTATTGGAAACGCTAATTAATATTAGGCTTATTGTTAAAATGGCTAATTGAAGTTAGGCCTATATTTTAAAATGACGTGAATGCATATAGAATCAAAGGTATTTCCACTGTTTATTTAAACCAAGTGCAAGTAAAAGTGAGATATTAAAATTACATCTGCGTCAGAGCTAAAGCTCCTTGGAATGCTTAAAAGATTTTACCCGGCAATGCTTTGAAACAATGGTTTTTCTCTCTTGACGTTTATGGTAACTTTGATCTAGCAGTGGAAAGAACATAGACCCAGTAGTTTAAAACATTTAGACGTGCGAGGATTTCATTCTCATTTCGCGCGCGTTTGGAAAGATTCGTGTGAGCGCTGCAATCGAATACGTAAATTTACATGCAGTTTTCGCCATTGCTGTATATAAAAATATTACAGTAATATTAAACAACAAATTTTTATATTCTTTTCAGCATATTTGAAAATCGTTTTACGAGTTATATTCTTGTTTTATTTTTGACAATTAACATAAGCAATCTACTGTAATAACTTTTAAAGTAATTGTTTGCAAAGAAATTTCAAGGTGCACGTGCTTGTTTGTTGAAAAGTCTTAGGACAAACTTCGTCAAGGAGATTCCATGGTATCCAACCCCTTTGTAAAATACGATTAGTCCATATGTAAATGCCTGTCATTTCGAACAATTACTATAAAAGTCGTACAGTAGATTGCTTGTGTTAATTGTTAAAAATAAAATAATCTAGGCCTACCAACGCACGCTGCGTCCCGGTGTCATTAGAATGTTCAATGCAGTATTGTAAGTAAACGGAGCTGCGGGGACCCCATGTTCATATGACAAAAAATACTTCTAAGGACCTCTTCCATCATCTCCCAAAAAATCTGTACTCAATTCAAAAACACCCTGTATACAGTTGCGACTTATAGTCCGGTAAATAGGTAATCTCAAATTACAAAGATTAAAATAATTAGCATTTATAGGTGACATCTAGGGTGATAAAAAATAGCGGATCGTTTTTGACGTAGAAACGTCTTACATTTCGAAACTGGGATGCTACGCTTAATTCGTGTAGGTCACGAAAAATGTTCATCACGAAAATGTTTAATAACGTAAAAGCTAATAATGATAGAAAAATGAATAATATTACGAAAAATGTTCATCACGAAAATGTTTAATAACGTAAAAGCTAATAATGATAGAAAAATGAATAATATTACGAGGGGCGATTGATAAATAAGGTCTCTTTGGCTGTAACTTTTTTATTTGTTAACCGATTTTCAAAATTCTGTTTGTATCTTATACTCAGATTTGTTCTCTATGTAATGCACCATTCACTTTAAGACATAGTCCCCATTCCTTTCCAAGCATTGCGCCAACGCGTGACTAGTTGGGTGAACCCGTCGGAGAGGAATTCCGGAGTTGTTGTCGACACCAGGATTGAATGGCAGTTTTGGACCCTCTTCTGGAGTACGATAACTTCCGCCCGCACACGAGTCACCACACACCAGAGGCGTTGCAGCGCCTACAGTACAAAGATGAAAAATTGCAGTTCAAAAATGAAAGACTTTGCACATTGCGACTTTCACCACTTCCCAAATAAAAAAGAGCCCCTTAAGGGACATGAGTTGTTCTGACGGCGAGGTAAACGCTGCCATTCAATCCTGGTGTCGACAACAACTCCGGAATTCCTCTCCGACGGGTTCACCCAACTAGTCACGCGTTGGCGCAATGCGTGGAAAGGGATGGGGACTGTGTCGTAAAGTGAATAGTGCATTACATAGAGGACAAATGTGAGTATAAGATACAAAAAGAATTTTGAAAATCAGTTAGCAAATAAAAAAGTTACAGCCATAGAGACCTTATTTATCAATCGCCCCTCGTACATTCGATTGCGCACAAACAAAGCATTTTCTAGACCGTGAATGAGTTAGTGCTGACATTATCAGCTGATGCAATCGCATTGCAAAATTCACTCATGAAAATGGACATTAATTTGTCTAGCTCTAGCTTCCTTTGTGCGAGTACGAGTTTGAGGTGTCATTTATTATGTCATTTTGCGCTTACTAAACTATATTAAAAATAAAACCTTAATATTTAATAATGCTCAGATATCAAAATATCTAAGTGTAAAAATTTCGCAAAAATTACATAATTTCCAAATTTATGCATAATAAATGCCAGAAGAATTATTGAAAACATTAACAAGAAACAGATGGAGAGATGTGGAATCCAGGAAATCCCGAATTTCCGATGCTCAGCATAATCGGTCGTCGCGTTGCCAAGAGTAGCAAGTGCCCGAATCGAATGAGCTCATAATTCCACTGCTCAGTTCGACGCAGTAGCATATCTGATAATATAAACGTTTCATTGTCGAGTGTAAAGGTTGGTTCATTGTCTGACAACGCCGTTTTGCGCTGGCCGTCTGACGTTCCGTCAAGTTCAAAACGTTGCCGTTAGCGCTCTGGTTACAACGCTATAGCATTCATAGTCACAGCGGTAAAACGGTCAACGGGAACACTGCGCATGCTCTGTATCGAAGAAATAAGCATGAAACTTGCATCGAAGAAATAAGCATCGTTCCAATAGATCTATATATATATGTACGATCTATTTTTCAAAGAAGAGAATATTTAATCTTTTCTTTTAATATTTGATCTTTATATTCTTTCGTTCTCGTATCATACAAGCAGGGATACTTTTGAATCGCTTCGATTAACTTGCTTCCCTCCATTTTTGTTTTACAAAGAAGAGAAATGACGTCAAGAGATCTTCAAGTTCTGATTGGAGGGCCGTTGCGCGTTGGCCGTTGAAATAGAGCACAGTTCTATCCCAGCGCGGCAGCGGACGGCGGCTCGACAGCCATCGGCATAACGACAAAGCACAACTATGAATTATCTCATCAACCGGAACGGCTTTCGTTGGAGCACAGCGCAAACGGTAACGGCAGACTATGAACTAACCTTTAAGAATTCAACCATGGAGGCCGATAATGAGCCACCATCACCATTTATTGCAGTGCACCACATATGATTTAAATGTGGGGCGATACAAATGCAAAACTGTATGATAGAACTTTGAGAATGCTTTGTAATTGATTTGGTTTGGTGAAAAATAATGTCTTTTGACTTAAAATTCGTTCTACGTTTAGAAACTGGGATGTCACGCTTAAATTGTGATTGTTACGAAGAATTTTGATCACGAAATATTTAATAAAATGAAAATATTGATGATAGATACATGAATGACATTGCAATGATTTAAACACTGATTGACTTTATTTATCGGCAGATGCAATCACAGTGCAAATTTGAGTCACAAAAATGTGCGCAATGGGGACCATAATTTTGTACAGCTCCGGCTTCTTTTGTGCGAGCTCAACGTTTAAGTGTCACTTATTTGACCTTTTTTTCCCGCTTATTTGTGAAATCGCTTAAAACTAAAAGCTGAATATTTAAAAACTTTTGTCAGACATCGGCCTTCAAAGTGTGAAAATTTTGCAAAAAATAACAGAATAACAGAAAACGGGGTGTCTCAAATTAAAGTTAACATTTCATAGCTGGCTGTAGTAAAAAGCTATTCATCAGAAAATCATGAAATTTTGGGAATGCTTTAATTACGTAATGGGATTTTTTTGCAGACCAAAAAAAAAAAAAAAAAAGAATAATTGAGTTCCGTAAACGACCAGTAGAGGACACATTTCACGATGAAATAGCTGCAGATGCTAATTTTGGTTATGTAAAGCTGCTAATGCCAACCAAAGTCATAAGGCTAAGGTCCCACTTGCGTAAAAATCAGCTGAAACATACAGCGGAATGCGTAAAAAAATTACTCTTTTTACTACAGAAATTCTATGGAAAAAGGAGTTCAGCTTGATTTAACTTTTCCGTGTAAGCTTTACGCGTACGCTTTCTTTCAGCCAATAGGAGATCGTATTTCGGTGACGTCATTAAAGGCACTTTTCGCCTTTCGGCGAATTTAAAATGGACATCGGCCGTGAGCGTCGCGTATCGATAGAGCTTTCTATTGAAGAGCTCAATAAATACCCCAAATATTTGATGAAAAGCATCCTCAATTTAAAGATGCCACATTGAAAAAAGATATGGGCGAAATACGAGTAAAATCATCTATGTTGACCACGCAAGAAACAGAAGAAGCAGGAGCACTTGGAGAAGTGAGCATAAACAAGAGCAAGTGAAGGAAGCAACAATTGCCGATGCTTAGAAACTGACGTTGCCCCGTTTTCCGGCAACGCACAGTACAATAAATAAAATTTTACCTCACCCCCTTACTAGTTATTACCCTGAACAGTAATTAACAAAGCTCTATAAGAGTAGATTTAAACGCTATATGTATATATTCTTATTTACAGGATCTCAAATAACTCCACGTACCACGCCTTCGAGATACAAAACAATGCTTTATTCCTCTTAAGATACTGCTTTCTCTAAATACAAGCTCATACATTTGGGTTCTCTTTTCAGATCGGTAAAACTCTCAACATTCAGTTCTAACTTCTGTTATTGTTTTTTGGCATAAAACTTTATGAGCTTCACAACACAGCGGTGTTTAAACGCATAAAATACTTAAGATAAAACATATTACCTTGTCTTCAAGTAGGCTATTGTGTCTTTTATACAGGTATAAAGGCAGTCGCATATGTCTTTTTTTTGCAGAGTTTCGCTCGAAAACAAAAAAAAATATTTATATTAGAATATTGCTTAATTCAGACATTCATGACTCTAAGCAAACTAAACATTAATTATATATCCAAAATTCGTTAGGTTTGGTCATCTAATAGTTCAATCTGTAATCAATTCTATATGCAACCCTTTATTTTGGTATAAGAAAACTTTCCATGCCGACTATTTTTTCACAGTTTTCGAGTATGCCTCGGGTAAGGTATTAATAGTTGTCATTTACAAAGCTGCAGTCAAGGTAAGTCGGCACAGGTAATTCAGAGAGAGGGAGGGTATTTTCTTTTCAGGTTATGGTTAGTGATATTAGTGTAGGTTAGGACCGCCGAAATTACCTACTCCCTTGCTTGATTATGTCGTCGCCTTCGGAAAAACTTTGTTCTTGCTTCGTAATTCCCATAGGACGAGGTCTCCGCCATGTTTTTTGTAGCATCTCTGCGCTCTAATATCGGCTTGATGGCTTTTATTGGTTTCCAGCCCTTCCAAATTCCTTGCGCTGTTGATGTGGACCGTTTTCTAGCTACCTAATACAAAACCCAAAAACACTTGGCAGTCTATTTTTAACACAAAATTCATGGCCATGAGTGATTTCTACCTTACCAGCTTTTTGGGACTAGTTCGATAATTATAGTATGTTATCCTCTCGTTCAGATTTCAGATTCGAACATTGTATTACTGACGTGTTCGCGGAATTTAAATGGATACATTTAAAAGCTTCGATCTGCACATGAATGATCTATAGCCTGTCCATTTCTCTATTATCGTGTCTTTAATACACTCAAAGATGCTCTGGACTATCCGCACCGGTCCATGTATATCGGATGCCACTCCCCATATTGCATCTTAGTCAAAAAAAACTAAGATCTCTTCCAAAAAAAAACAAAAGGGGAATCTCTCTACGTCTTCGAACGAGCACGTTACTTTTTTCAAAAAAAAAACAGAAAACAATTCTCTTCCTAGAGGTAAATTAAACTCAACAACGTCTGCATCGCATGAGCTCATTGTAGCTTCCAACAATCCCTCGGACCCTTCTCTTGTTTCTTTTAAACAATACATTTCTGTGTTAACAAGGATATCTCCGTTTTATAAGTCTTTTAAATGTCAATTTTCTTTCTTTTTTTTAATCCTTTCATTTTATTTCACTCTGGATAAACATTTACGTAATTAATTTCCACAGATAGTATAATATCATTCCTCAACTGAAACACTCTGAAACTATAATATTAAAAAAAAAGGCAATCGTGTTACACCATCGTCATGATCGTTTTTTTTTGAAAGCTCAATTCAATAATAATAAAAAAAACCACACACACAACAAAATTACCGCGCGCATTCAGCAATTTTGTGGGGTGTTACAACGTCACTGATTGACCCGACGAGCAAATAATGCAGGAGAAATGCTTGGCATATGCTGTTCTGATGCCGCATATAATATAGTTTAATAAATACTAAGAAAAACCCAAGCATGCAACACATTTCCAAAAGATAAACTTAATAATCTTTGGGTGACCAAATGTAAATGCAACAAAAAGTTCAATCTAGGACGATTAATACATATTAATCGTCCTAGGTTCAATCCGAAATCATGCCAAGTTTTGCACTGAATACTTTTGGAGCAGATGATTTCGAGCGAGATCTTCAAAATGAGTTGTTTGGTCTTCCACTTTGAAAAATCTGAAAGAAGGCTGCTGTATCTTAACGGAATTTAAATTATACCAGTACTTAAATTTTTAATATCAAACACTAGCATGGACTAGCAAGCGCGCAAAATAACGTATTTGGACTTGAGTGAGCATTCAACTCTTCTCAATTTTTAAGAAATTAAGAAAAGTCATCTGCATTAAGTAATTGAATTGTATAGGCCTACTTGAAAATGTCAATAATGGAAAGAAAAAAAAGATACAGGAGCAGGACCTACATAAATATGCTTAAAAGTGAAAAATAAAAAAACCTGACAAAATGACTCCCGATAAAGTGTTGATCCAAAGACATAAATTTGTAAAATGTTGTGATGATAAATTTAAAAGCATCATTGGAAAAATATAACACATTACTGGAAAATGAACGGTAAAATCAATTGAATCACAGATAAATAATGACAGATTATTGTATTTTACTTCTAATAAATAAAGTGCACAAATCATTAAATTATTGCATTAAATAAAAGTGAATTTTCCAGTTCATGAATTAAACGAAAGGTTTTCATTTATGAAAATAATATAAAGAACATATTAATATATACCTGTAATTTTATGCAATAATATATAATTAATTTTATCTTAAATTTCAAATAAATAAAAAGATTATGTTAATTGTTATTGTGTCCCTATGCTTGTCCTTTGAAAGTGAAGGGAAGGTTGCATTATACTATGTGGAGATTTTTTTCTAAATCTTAGTTCTGCTTTTGCTTTACGCAAGTGAGAACAGATGTACCGAGGCGGAAAATAATTTTTACTGAAAGCGTAAATTTTTGAAATTCAGTTTTCTGCTTTCTGCCTAATTTTTTACGCAAGTGGGATCTTAGCCTTACAGTCAAAAACCATTGTTTTACCGTGATCCCATTTGATCTCTGTCAGATCTTAAGGACAGGATAGCACGCCATGTGCATAACATTCCAACAGCCCTCATTGATGGTTTTTTGGAACTAAATTTATTTTGCTGTGGAAAAAATTCCCATCATATAATTAAGGCATTCCTGAAATTTCATAGTTTTCTGATAAAGAGTTTTTACTGTAGCGAGGTACGAAATGTTAATTTTAATTTGAGGCATCCTGAATATTAAGTTTAACAGCGCTAGTCGCACAATATTCTTACTTCCGCCATTATGTGAACAGTGTATTTAGTAAAAACAATACAATTCATTCTTTGCCAGAGAAAATCCATCTATGATTCGAACTATCTTTACCCGTTAACATGGTTCCGTAAATGATGAATGAACATAAAGTATCATTCTTATTCTCTCATGGTTATAGTTCAATTAATTAAAGGTTTGTTTTTTTTTATTAAGAAATTATTGCGAAGGTAATTTATTATGAAATTATTACGAAGTAATTTATGCTTTAGAAAATTAAGTACAATGCTATTTTTTTTTCATTTTTTTCCACAGTAACAGTGGCAGTTTTTTTGGTCGGAATTTACACCTTCATGAAATTTGAAATCATTGGAAGAGTACCTAAAGTACAGGCGAGTGAATTTGTATTCGGATATTTAGAAATTTGTTCGTAAACGTTTAAAATATAAATCTTATTATAATCGTTTTTATAATTATTTTCATCAATCAATCAAAAAAGTTATTATCAGGTTGTTACAAAAGTTTCTTCCGGTTCTAGAACCCGTGCCCAAGAAGGGCTGATTTTCCGAGGGGGGTGTTCATATGTTTTCAAACAAATTATTGCATTCGATTCCTAAATATCTTTGTATATTACATCCAAGAATCGACTTTCTGACTATACATCTGTGAGTGCCATCAACGGTCTGAAAAGGACCTTTCACGCGAGCATATTCGAGCAATAATCTTCTACGAGTATTCTGGAAAGATCAGTGCTGCGCAATGTCACCGAAACATTTGCCAACGTTTAGGTGATGGCACTGTTAGTTTACGTACAATAGAAGAATGGTTTCGCCGGTTCAGACGCGTAGATAGCACTCTTCAAGATGCACCTCTCTGGTCGGTCAATCATGATTTCAGATGGTGATCTACTCCCAAGCAATTGATGAAGATCACAACGTAACAACGAGGGAACTCGCAGAACAGTTCAAGGTTCACTTTTCAACCATTGCCCGGCATCAGCATGAGCTGAATCTGTCATTCAAGTTCAATCGTTTTTGTGTTGGAATAAAAATACGGAAAAAACTTTTGCAACAACCTGATATTAATGGTCAACAAGGCTTTATAATCATCCTAATCCAATCAGCATCCTTCATCGAACAGAATATTAAGAGCAGGGATGTAGTAGTTCAGTAGAACAAGAGCCCGGGACTGTTAGGAGTATATTGGGATAGGGCCAGGGGACCCGGTTGTCAAAGATCGAACAACGGCAACAATTCGCTACAATTTTTCTATTCCTCTGCTTAAAAGGTATAATACGATAATAAGTATGGACACGTTACCCAACCAGAATTCCTCCTTAAGGTTTCCAAACCCTTTCGTGTAATCATTCCAATTCCTATCGAAATTAATAAGTGGTAGAAATGGCCCTCTTCTCTGGAAAACCTTAACAAAAATCAAATAAATAGCCTCTTTAACATTTAAGACACGAATGCTCTTGAAACTTTGAAAAATATTCTAAATTAAAATTTACTGTCCAACCACCGCCATCGGTTTCCATATCGCAAAAAACTTTCATCTGGTTCGTAGAAAAATAAGTGAATGGGACATTGATTGTGTAAACATCGGACGATTTCATACCTGGCATGAAAATAAAGTCCATTAGAATAGAGAAATTAAAATACATATATTTATAAATTAATATAAATAGTTAATAAATAAAATACATAAATTTATAAATTAATATAAATAGTTAAATAAATATTCATCTGACCTGCGTTGAATAAATCAGCGCAATCGGCCGGTTTGATGGCACACGATGACGATGGTGTCGATTCGCCTTTCTCTTTCATTTTTTCTGAATAGTTAAGACATCTTTGCTTTGTGATTTTAATAGCATAATGTTTGTAACAGAATTCTTCAATAGCATTTTCTTCTAAAAAAAATTTAAAAGACTTAATTACGGTTTATAAAGAAAAGTATTTTTTTAAATTACTATTTAGATATGAAAGTTAGGTACCAATCTTATCTAAATAGACTGCACATATAGATAGAAAAAATATATATGAAAAGCGAAAGCAAATGTAAAATTTGAGATCCACAATGTTTATTTCAAAAAATTTACTTTCAATATCCGTCTATTTTTATTGTAGATGTGAAGTTTTAAAATTCGTTTACGTTCGAATAGGGCCTCCACAGTTCTCTCTCGTACAGTTTTCAAAAAAAATTATGCAAATCGCTTGATAATAATTATAAAGGGCCTATCCTTTTAAAAGTAAGCATTCGACTACACACACCGGCCAATGAATTAGAAACCTTCGTTCAATATGGTATTGACCCTCTTTTGGCTGTAATTACAGAACATACGCGGTCTGGCATGGACTCTACAAGGTGTTGCAATGCAGGTAAGGTAATCGCAGACCATGCATTCGCCAGAAAGATCTTCAGGTCCTGCAGAGTAGACGGAAGCGGATGAGTTCGACAAATGTCTCTTTCCAACATGTCCCAAACATTCTCGATCGGATTCAAATCCGGACTATGCACTGGCCACGGCAGATGTTGCATCTCGGTGTCATGTTCAGAAAACCACTCCTGAACAATTCTTGCTCGATGGACAGTAACATTATCGTCCATGACGAACCCGTTACCATTTGGGTACAAATGCACCATTGCAGGATGGACTTGATCTGCAACAATGTTCAGGTCTTTGGCTTTCACCCGACTGTCAAGGAATATCAGGGGACCCCTGCCATACCAATAAAACATGGCCCTTACCATGACACTTCTTCCTGCAGCTTGAACTGTGTTCACATGATGGGTCCATCGCTTCATGGGGCTGCCGCCAAATTCTCTGCCTGCCATCGGTGCAAAACAAGTGTAACGTGACTCGTCCGACCACATCACCTTTTTCCAGTCGTCTACTGTCCAGTCACACCGTTCTTTACACCACTGCAGGCGGACTTTTCCGGTTTGTTGCTGACATCAGGGGCTTCCTCACTGGCATGCGACTTCCCATCCCTATTCGCTTTCAACTCTCGGCGCATTGTTTTGGAGGAGATGAGTTGCGATGATCCTTCATTGAAGTCTGCCATCAGTTGCTCCACAGTAGACCTTCGGGTTTGCCGCACAATCCGTCTCAGACGACGTCGGTCCCTGTCTGTGTTGATTTTTTTGACCCACAATTCAGCTGTTTCGACAACTCTTGTGGATTCCGTTTTCACGCATTGAACACTTTGGAGACCTGACCTTTTGAGATACCGGTCAGTTGTACTACCTTGGAAATCGTAGCTCCAGCTAGACGCGCTCCCACAATAACCCCTTTTTGGAACTCAGCCAGGTCTCCCATTTTGTTCAACTTGAGCAGCTGCAGCTTGTTCCTACCCTGTACCTGCACCTTGAAATGAGCATGTACCTCACATGATTGCATTCATTTGCTTATCACAATCGTTTCTGACCTGTGACCCCACTGTACATATCAGTACAGTAAATCATCACGGTTTCTAATTCAATGACCAGTGTGTGTAGATGAATGCTCCCACGTCAATTCTGGCAGAAAATTTATAGTTTTGGCATTGACCTCTCGGATTTTAATAAAATTTGGTATATACAATTGCCCTACAGAGTTCATAAAGAATGCCAAAATTATTATTTTTTTATCATTTTTATGGAAGTTACGGACATTTAAAATTTTCGAAATTTGAGTGGGGGCGGTTTCTATGAAGTACTGTAACTTCGGTTGCGTTTTACTTAGAAAGATATGATTGGTGACATATGAAAGCTCTTTAACTGTAGATTCTATATGAAATTTTTAATATTGTATTACGCATGCGTAAATATTTGAATTTAATAAAAATATTTTATTTATGCAAATTTCTCAAGAGGTGGGTATTTTTTCCTCGTTAAAAATTATTAATATCTTACACATACTTTCATAAAAACAATACAAAAAATTCAAAACTATGTTTTGCTCCGTTTTGAAGATATTATTTTTTAAAGCTTGAGCTCCTAGCTTGATTCAGGTAGTAGGGACTTGACTACTCGTACAGAGAAGAGAAAGCGACCATTTATTTATTTACGTTTTATTGTTTATATAAATAGTATTATTAATTATAATTACACGAAAAAATAAAATCAATAGTAGCATTACAATAATAATTACATCAATAAGAAAAATGTTTCTTAGAACTTCAGATTTTTTTAAAGTCAGAAAAGTATTGAGCACCTGTTAAATAAGATAATTTAGTAAGAAAATATAAATTTGAATTAAGATATAGAATTGTTAGTAATAAAGAAAGTGTATTTTCTGTACACTTCCTCAGAGTCAGTCACTTCTGAGTTACCCTGAAGGGCGAGATGAATTGCACAGGCAGTTGAAGATGATACAGGCTTCATTTTACAGGATGATTCAAAAGTTAGTGTGCAATAGTGTATGGAAACGTGTACAGTATACATCAATGCACTTTCTGCAGGATGTCTTTGCTGATCGAATCATCGCGGTGGCATCTGTCCTGCACGCTCGCCGGACCACACACCTCTCGATTTCTTCCTTTGGGGTGCCTTTAAAGGTAAAGTGTATGCAAACAATCCGCACACTTTGCCTGAACTGAAGGAGGAAAAATCTGAAGTTCAGCAAATCTCACCAGCCATATTGTGCAGAGTGTTTCACAACGTGCAACTGCTCTTTTATCTCGTCATCAGGGATTGAATGTCCCTAAAGGTGATTTTTCTTCTTTGGGAAGTGGTGAAAGTCACAAGGTGCAAGATCTTTCATCTTTGAACTGAAGTTTTTCATCTTTGAACCGTAGGCGCTGCAACACCCCTTGTTTGCGGGCGAGCGTTATCGTGCTGCAGAAGATGGTCCAACGCTGCCATTCAATCCTGGTGTCGACAACAACTCCGGAATTCCTCTCCGACGGTTTCACCCGAGTAGTTACACGTTGGTGCATTGTGTGAAAAGGGATGGAATAATGTCGAAAAGTGAATAGTGCATTACATGGAGGACAAATTTAAGTATCAGATACAAAAAGAATTTTGATAAACACAAACAGATTTATAGGTTAAAAAATATAAAAGCTACAGCCATGGAGGTATTACTTTTCGATCAACTTTAGTATCTTCTCTACATTTATTGAATTTTCTTTTAAAACTTAATGAGTTCACATTGAAAGGAATAAAAACAGCTGTAGAATGTTTAAGACAATCGTATATTACCAAAAAATTTATATTTCTTAGGATATTTGAAGGACTTAGATATCCTTGTCCATCTGAAGAACTGAAGCTCGGGTAGCCATGCGATTGTGGCTTGGAACTCGAGCTTTAAAAATTAATATCTTCAAAACGGAGCAAAACACAGTTTTGAATTTTTTGTATTGTTTTTTATTAAAATGTGTAAGATATTAATAATTTTTAACGACAAAAAATACCCACCTTTTGAGAAATTTTCATAAATCAAATATTTTTAATAAATTTAAATATTTGCGCATGCGTAATACAATTTTAAATACTTCATATGCAACCTACATTTAAAGAGCTTTCATATGTCACCAATCACATCTTTCTAAGTAAAATACAACCGAAGTTACAGTACTTCATAGATAAGGCCCCCACTCAAATTTCGAAAATTTTAAATGTCCGTAACTTCCATAAAAATGAAAAAAATAAATATTTGGCATTCATTACCAACTCCCTAGGGTAATTGTATATACAAAATTTCATTAAAATCCGAGAGGTCAGTACCAATGCCTGCCTGAACTGACGTGGAATGACCCTCCTAATATTTTAATTAAAAATTTATTTTATGACATCAACAGAAAAGAAAACATTTTACCATTTTATCTTATTATTGCTTAAAGTTAATTCTACGGTCAAAACAACTTTATTTAATGTGAAAGATTAACATATTAACAATCTCATACGATATTTAAAAATTTTCTCTAAAACATCTCTAAAAATATTACGAATGCCAACAACCCGGAAGATGCTTCATAATATTGAAGCCATGATGTCATAAATAACATTATTCTGTGTAAACGTAGTACGTGAATTCTTGAAATTATAAGTTCTGGCATCAGTTTTTGAAAAGAGCAACTTTGTTAAACTTTCAGATTTTTGATTCGAAATCTAAATACAATTTAGCATTCTTATTAGGAGTTTTCCTAGTCTCCTACAAGATAATTTTGTTTTTTACAAACTAGATTTTCCTCATTTTTACATTTCTTTTACAAGTTTACAATCATTGAGTGCGCACACGTTGTGACCCATCTTTAAAACCGCTTTTTTTTTCAGTGCTTCGTTTGCAAACTATATTTGGACTTAATATGACGACCGCAAATCAATGTTAGAGTTTTGTTTAACGTAGAAGAAAGAATAATGCAAACTAATCGCGTAAAAATACCGATAATCTTGATTTCATATCTCTCTGTGTCTTTGGTTTTCGTCTTTCTCCGAAGATGGATAATACATTCACGTTCAAATTTTCAGGCATTTGCAAGATTAGTTTGTTTCGGTCCGCAAAATGTTATTGTCACGGAATTTTAATGATTCCGTGGGCATAGGTGATCGTCTGCGC
>JAHWFO010039730.1:152089-173583 GCA_023313115.1 Rhysida immarginata | reverse complement strand
GATACAAAAAGAATTTTGAAAATCGGTTAACAAATAAAAAAGTTACAGCCATGGAGACCTTATTTATCTATGGCCCCTCGTATACTCTTTATGCCATTATTTAGGATATACATGGTGTATCAGGTTTGATGGTCATAAAGTATCTAGCGTGATACTTTGCATGATTACAAACTTACAGTTCCTTATGCAAAATGTTCAAAACTCAAATGTTAAGGGTCTAAACATCACGCGATGTTTGCTGAAAACCTGTCGAAAATGTCATTTAATCTCAACAATTGCCACCGATTTAATTGTAATCGCCCCTTTGAATTTAATGAACTGCTGGTGCGGAAAGTTCATAAATGACGTAACGACGCAATTTAATTTTGAGTTTTCGACATTTTCGATAAGGAACTTTAAGTTTGCAATTATGCAGAGGATCACGCTAACCTGATACTCCCTGTATATACCAGCTTTCACATTTACCAGAAGAACTTTATGCTGATCCTGAATTTTGAACTGTACTGTATATACGGAAGTTGAGTCAAAAGTAGTGGCCGATTCGGGAAGGGGGGGTTAGAGTTTGACGAATTCTGGGCGAAGACTATTTACCACAAGAGTATATCGCAGTTTATTAAGAAAAAAGAGTGGGAAGAAACGTCAAGTACGAATTTAGAGTCCATCATGCTCGATGATCTTCATCCAACGATCAGCCAGTTGGCGGATAACCTCGCGAAACCACTCCTCCGGTTTCTGGGCGAAAAATGCACGCACGGCGTCTTCAACCTCACTGACATTGGCGAAGCGCCTTCCACGCAGGAAGTGCGTCATGAACCGGAAGAGATGGTAGTCGGAAGGTGGCAGGTCGGGGCTATATGCTGGATGTGGCAAAACCTCGATGCAACTTAAGCGATGTTCAACTTAAGCGATGTTCTTCGCGCCCGGTGCACAACTCGTGGGTCACAACTCGGCAGCTCCTGTTGACCTTTCCCATGGCGTGCAGATGTCGAACCACACTCGATTGTGATGTCCCGATGTCCGCCGCTAGTCCACTTGTTCCGTAGGGCTGCGTCATCCACTTCTTTGGGTCTTCCGCTCCTTGGCGCATCTTCCAGGCCCACGTCTCCAGACGAAAAGCGGGAGAACCACCGTCGTGCTTTCCGTTCATTGGTCACACCCTGACCTTTCACTTTGAAAATTTCGGCGGCTGCTGTTCGCGCACTGGTCCCCTTTTTCCGATAGTGACGAAGAAGCCTGCGTATCACCAATTTTTCTGCCATGTTTTTACACTAGCTGACGCAGATGGCCCAATGTCTATGGCATTCAAATTCGTACTGACGTTTCTTCCCACTCTTTTCTCTTAATAAACTGCGATGTACCCTTTTGGTAAATGGTCGTCACCCAGAATTCGTCAAATTCTACCCCCCTCCCCAGTCGGCCACTGCTTTTGACTCAACCTCTGTAAATTATATTTCAATCGTTAATTTTACAGTCCAACCACCGCCGTCTGTTTCCATGTCGCAAAAAACTTTAATTTGTTTCTTAGAGAAAAAAGTGTCAGACACATCAATAGTGTAAACATCAGACAATTTAACGCCTGCAAAGAAAATGAAATTCATTAAAATAAAGAGGCCTAAATTCATATATTTAATTATAACATCTTGAAATACTCATTCGACCTCCATTGAATAGATCGGCACAATCTTTTGGCTTGGAGTCACATAAATCTTGTCCATTGACCCCTCTTACGTGTGATTTAATTGCACATTCTTTCTTCATAAGTCCAAAATGTTTTTGACAAAAATTTTCAATCTCCTTTTCCTCTATAAGAGTTAAAAAAACTGAAAGATTATTCCATTCTTAAAAGCTGTATTCCATTTAACAATTAATACTTAATTACAGATACTGATATGGAGGCAAAACTTTTTTTCATTTCATGATAGAATTGACATTCTGGGAGTAAATAATTTTACATAGCACACTGAAGACAGTAATTTAAAAAGGAATAAATAAATATGAAAAAATGAGTATGTGAGTATAAAATTATTAATTGCAATTTTTGCACGTTTACAAATATAAATTCAGAATCAGGTAACTTAGTAACTACAAACTGCTTCGAGATTTTATTTCACGAATCAACTTAAAGTATCTTTAAAGATACCAGAATTTATACTGCAATGCAACTGGAAGAATTTCCTTAACACAGGTATAATATAACATACATTTATTACGCATGACATGTACTACTACTACGTTCATGACCTTCTTGATGATAAAATGTATTGTTATCACGTGTTACACACAACCACCTTCAAACAACAACTATGCATTTCTACATCTATGCATTTCTACCAACGCGCGTATATTACTGAAAACATTCCTGGAAGCCTTTGGAGGAGATGGTTTTCACTCTTGAAACGGCGTCTTTTGAGCTCGTTTTTCAGACAGGAGAACAGGTAAAAATCCCATGAGGCGAGATTGGGTGAGTAGGGAGGGTGTGGAAGGGTTGATGTGCCCATTTTGGCGAGGGCAGCCTGCACCATGAAAAACTGAAATGCGGAGGCATTCTCAGGTTGCGGTACCCAGTCCTTGCATTTCCAGAGTTCTGGGCGTTTCCAGAGGACAGCATCACGGAGGTGAGCCAGGATCTGTGCACCTCTCTTTATTCAATGTCGTCAGAATTTAATTTCACACGTTGTTTTTCAAACGTCATTTCTGTTTCCGACGAACGCGAACAACTACAGTAGTTCGCTGACAAGCCTTGTTTGGAAAAACCCTGCACTGCGGAGCTTTTTCCTCCTTACCACATCTCGTGTCATACGTACCTCTACGCCATGGTCAAACAATTTCCCTCTCCTCCAAGCCTGTTTGGAGATACCAGCACAGCCTCCGAACTTATTGATCGTAGGCTAGTATACACGAAATTTATTATCATTCTTATAATAACTGAGTGACGCCACTATTATTATAAGAACCTTTTTTCACAAACCTGTGAATTTTAATAAGTTTGATTGTTTTAACCTTTAACTATTTCCTCCAAAGTTGAGAGTGCATGATGAAGTGGAATTCTCTCGAAATCTCGAGTGGTGAGGGGAATATCTTCTTCTTCTCCTTTAAGTTCTTTGCAACTGAGCAAAGTCACCAACATCAAGCATGCTTGGTTTAAGCATTTCATGATCGTACTTTCTGTGGGGAAGAGAAAATATGAGAGTTGAGGCATAAGTCATAGCAACTATATTTTTTTTGTGAAAATTCGAGCATGGGTGGAAAAAGTGAAATAGACAGATGAAAGGAAAGGAATGGACGAAATGTTCGGACATTTAACAAAACGGAAACATTTTGCTCCCCATGTTTATTAAGGTAGTGGACATAACACTTCAGGTTTCATCTTCCAGAATCATTACAGCACAAATAACCTTTCCAAAGGACATGGAAGGGCATTATTCCCGACAGCTTCTATCAACTCTCTGTGGCATTCTCTGGCATTTCTCCCACGGAGAACGGCTATTTTGATATACGAGCGTTGTTTAACTCTGGTTATAATCCATTCTGCACGGCGGTTGACCAAGAACTGATTTAACATTTGTCTCTGTGCAACAACAAGAAATTACAGAGCCCTCTGTAGTTGTGGAAACTCACTACGGATGTAGGAATTCTTGAGACATATGACATTTTGTGATACCATCCATTAGCTCTGAGAAAAAAAAAGTTCCCATGACTTATGCCCCAGCCCTCGTATAAATAAATATTAAATAAAATGTATAAGAATAGCTTAATTTTAGTGAAATGTGTCAAAAATATTTTAATATACACCATTTACGGATGCTTATAGTAAACTGTTTATTTCTAAGATAGACAGATTTGAAAATTCTGAAATTGTTCTTAAAAATTTTTATTATCTGCACATTATAGAATAAGCAGCGCACTTAAAACATTGATTGCTTTCAGTGATTTCTAAAAATCTTTTAATACATTTGTAAACGAAAACCAAAGTGTACATTTTCTTGAAAGTGTGGCGTTATTTGTCTCATAAGTTTCATTTTCCATAAGTTAATCGAAAGAATCGTAAAGTGCTTGGCACAGCTAGCTTCCAATAAATATCTCGTGAAACTTGGCTTAAATGATGATGTTATATGGAAACGCTTCAGCCTAGCTATATTTTTATACGCACTGGTTGATTGTCATTTTTTTCATTCATAGTTATGGAATTACATGCACGTTTTCAAATGCGAACATTAGAATGAAATTCATTAAATAACTGAAAATCTTTCATTTGCGTAAATATCTCAATTGAGAAACCAAACATAATATTCTCATGAAAATGAATAATATTTCACTACTTTTACCATAACATTGAGATCATTAATCATTAAAGCTTATATTTAAGATCTTTTTACCTGTAATGTTGAGCTGTTTTCCTTCTTTAATTGAAATAACTCATTCGCCCAATTTATTAACATTAATGTGCCAGGAAGGTTCTAGTATTTATAGGATATTGAACAATCAATTGAACTTTGATGTGGTGAAAGGCAGAAAATTCTGTTAAATCATCCGAATTATAGACTTTAACATTTTGAAACTGAAGACGATATGTTATCTTATATAACGAAAGATTTAATTTCAAACTTAAATTTCTAAACTTTCAGCCCCCCCCCCCCATGTATAATTGTTAAATAAAATCTTTTTTTAATAATATGGTAGTTATTTTAGCTCATAAAATTATAAGTGTCTAGCATGTTGATCGCAAGCAATTTTAACATATTACTTATCGACGTGTAACTTTTGAAATTTTGAGCATTAAACTTAAATCTCTTCAAAAATTAATAACGATGAATATACACGGAATGATCATTTAAGCCACTTGTGGTTGTGGACACTTTCTTTACATATTACATGCAATACTTATCACCAATGTTTTGCAGCAAATTCATCCACTCTCCCTTCGATGTCTTGGCCCATTGATAGCGTCTTTCTGGACGTCTCTCACAAGCTCAATCAACATTCTTATTCATCCCAAATCTCCGTAACACAGAGCGCGGAGCTAACGGCTATCCATAATGGGTCTTCCTACAATTACTCTTTTCTGATACACCACTTTTGACGAATCAGACTGTTTTAAGAGATGTCATTCTCTGGCTGTCAGATTGTGTACTCTAGAACCGCCATAACTTCAATGTTTCTACTCCTTAAGGATAATATCACCCACTGCTGATTTGGGCATGTTCATTTTAAACTACATCCTTTTGGATTTCGTTAACTGTTTGGACAGTGGTATATCAATTGTATTGTAAATAATAGCTTCCATAATCGCGTACATTTTTATTAGTGTTCTCAGTGCTCGTTTTTTATGTGAAGCAGCGTATTTTTATGGGCCCGGTTTCAAATGCTACTTCACTCTATGTAGCGGCGCCAAAGCCTAGTTTACACGAAAGAAAATAACATGAAGCATTAATGAAGCATTGACAATGGGATATCAGTATTAAGATTAATAATGTCCATTTAAAATTGCAAAAAAAGTATTTTTTCATGTTGCTATATTGCACCAGAATTTATGTATTTTCATTCATCAGTTGTATTTTTGCTATGTTCCATTTATTTGTTTTTTCGTTCTACTGGGTATTTACACTTTACCCCGTGTCTGTTTTTCCGCATTTGACCGCATCAATACCAATCAGAAATATTTCCATTTCTATTTCTATTTAAGGTCAGGGTTCTCGTTAGGAAAAATTCTTAGAATTTCATACGCTCTTATTCTAGCTAGGAAATTTTGCGCCGGACTCTAGGTTCCAAAAGAACCTACAAGAAGCCGGGTTTGCTAAGATAGCTAATCAGACTTCAAATAGGTTAATCACAAATTATATGGAGGCCAAATACATCTTTTTGCGCTGGGTGCTTCAGAGCAACTTTTTTTTTGAAAGATATTGATTCAAGATGTTTGAAAAAAAAGTATTTTATGAACAAAACCTATATTATTATAAGCAATTCATTTTTGGTAGTTTCACTTTGCAGAATGAAGTAGGGGGAATTGGAGTCAAATAAGAACATAGGTCGCGTAAGGTATTTTTGGATGGTAATTGTAAAAATAAAAATTTTTTAACAAATATTTAACATCATTTTACAAAAAACAAGATGCAAAAAAACGACACCAAAAGCATTACGGAAACAGTTTTGCATTGCTGTTGGACGTTTAAGCATTTTTGGCGCCGGCTTGAAGCACACGCTGGAACTGAAAACTCACCTGACAATTGTTGTCTGAGCAACAATTTTTATTTAAATACTTTGCTACAGGAATATTATGAAATATATTGAAAGTGTGGTACCAGATAGCGCCACTATATCTCGCTGTCTTACCTACTGTCGCGGTCGTTATTAAATAACAGCACTTTGGATGAGGTGATGCGTCTGAGGCTAACGAGAAATACAGGCTCCGGCACTGAAAAGTCACCTGACCAAGATAGGTCTATTAACAATCAAACCTTCATTGTTTCCAACAAAAAAAATACTGATTGTTAAAATACAAGATGGAAACAATGAAAGTTACATTGTTAATAGACCTATCTTGGTCAGGTGACTTTTCAGTGCCGGAGCCTGTCTTTCTCGTTAGCCTCGTGATGCGTCAAAATGACGTTTCTTCTCACTGCCCTCGGTCGCTTTTCAATGCTCTATTCTTCCATGCTGCTATCTCGATCTCGCTGCGTCTCTACAACGTCGTCGTGTTTAAAGAACATTCATGTTTTGACAGTAACTTACTTTTTAGTTCAATTAGTTTAAATTACTGAGCATAGACAATTTGGGGGGGGGGTATCGGCAGGACTTCATGATATCGAAAAGATTCATCGTTCGTGAAAATCATTTCATTTTACATTATTGGAAATTAATGATATTGCACTCATTGCAGAGTAACATTTATCGAAGAACCAAGAAACAAAAATCCCTGCAAGAATTAGAAGACGAACATGTAAACCAAGCCCCTTGGAAAAGTATAGAAACTACCGAGCCGTAGAAGAAAATGAATTCGATCGTGATTTTTTTCCTGATATTACACTGCTTTGCAATGAAATTGCCCCCACCACAAGGAGTTATCCGAATGAGCCAAAAGTAGGTATACAACAAGAGATACATCTGAAGTCATGGAGTCAAGGCGTGCACTCGTTTGTACATGATGTCCCAATGGAAAGTGGCATCAGTAGGTTGTGGCACCACCTCTAGCGGCGATGCATTGTTCCAGCCGCAGGTGTAGGTGATCATACAGGTGGCGAATGTCATCTTGGGGTACGTCTGCCCAGGCCTAGTGAACCTGCTGTGTCAGGTCATGGAGATTGCGGGTTGATCGTAAACGACGTCCCACCATATCCCACACGTGCTCAATTGGCATAAGTCTGGCGACCTCGTGGGCCATTGCAGGCAGTTGAGATCATGCACACATGCCATGCTCATGCTTGCCGTGTACAGTCTGGCGTTATCCTGCTGAAAGACTGCGCCAGGTATGGTGTTCAGAAAGAGCAGTAATACGGGCTGCAGAATCTCTGTGACGAACCGTGCTGTTGTCAGGGTGTCTTGGATGGTGACTAATGGCATTCTGGTATTGTAGCCGATGGCACCCCAGACCATGAACCCGGGTGTTGGCCCACGATGGCGATACCGGATGCATTGTTCATTGGCACGTTCCAATGGTGTGTGCCACACCCGTTCGCGTCTGTCGTCGTGTACAAACAAAAGCGGAATTCGCCGCTGAAGACCACCGGGCGCCATTCCATTCGCCAGCCCACTCGTTCACGACACCATTGCAGTCGTATCACGCGGGCTAAGGTGTCAAAGGCAGACTTTGTCGCGGCATGTAACCGGCGTGTTATTGTCGCTATTGATACTGCAGCAGCACGCGAATAGTGATGTTGTCGCACAGTTGCCGTAGGGTGATGGGTCAACTAGCTCTGTTCGCAGTATCCGCCTATCGGTACGAGCTGACGTGCTTCTCCGGGCCCCAGAGCCTGGTCTTCTGACATGTGTGCCTTCCTCTCACCATTGCCTACTGTATCGGCCTACCGTCTGTGCGTGCCGCGACACATGGACAGCAATCCGTCTGGTTGACCATCCAGCCTCGGAGAGGCCAATAATCCGACCTCGTTCAAAGTCCGTAAATTGCGTGAACGGTAGTCGTTGTCGTCGTCGCGGCATTGAGACCGTTGTACGGATTACAGTACTGTACGTTCACAAGGCAGTTGCTTCATCCCTACTGCATGGAACGTCTCGCACAGGTGTCATCTGATGGGCTTATACATGCACCCGGACACCCTGTATCAACCCAAAGGGTCATGTTCCGTGAGCATGCATCTAATCGTTTACGAGTTGGAGGAAGACGAACCCCTCCAATAAATGTGGATAAGGTCGGATAACTTTTTGTTGGTGGGGCAATTTCATTGCAAAGCAGTTTAATTCATTGCTGTCATTGACTACAGATGAAGAACGCGGGCACACATTATTATCATGCCAACTTCTAATACATAAAATGACACTGATAACGAATGCAAAATTACCTGAATTAATATATGCATAAAGGTTTAACCAGATATTTCACTTTCTGTTTACTCAGATAATTTTATTAATATCTAAAGAACTTCAAAAGATGAGTATTAATTTTGATGTAACATGTATGTCAATACTAACTTGAGAATAATTTGTGATATATGGGTTGTGATATGATCGAAGAAATGATTAAACACTGAGTCAGAGCTTTAGTTAAGAATAAGATATTTACTGAGATCAATTACATAATATACAAATAACAAAAGAAATTAATATTTACAAGGTTCATATCCGCTTTGAGATCCACTATTAACAATAATATAATTCCGTAAGAGGAGAGATAAAGCCAATTCAGTAAGAAGGAGGCACACACATATTACTTATAAGATAAAATAAACAATGGTATTCCATTTTTACATCTAAATGTCAATACCCAAAATTAAGCTTCCCAATTCAAACTAGATAAAACGAAGCATACTTCTAACAATTATAAGATTGTAGGAATATATCAAAAACATAACATAGCAACAAGTTCGCACAAGTTAATAATAAAAGAAGTTTTACATTACCATGCCGGGACAGAGGAGAAGAGAATGATCCAGAGGTCTGAAGAGAGGTCTGCAGTGGTTGAAGCTTGAATCTCGAATGAATTCTGAGGGGGCTGCGCTCCCCTTTTATATGAAATTCCAATCCCGCAGCGAATACTGGGATCGCCACCTGGTGGTGACTCCCGAATGACGCATATTGCTTCCGGCAGGGAATGAGAAAGGACCTCTTCCACGATCATTTCCAGACTCGACTTCCCAGCATGCAATGCGCCAAAGGTGCGAAATTTGAATCGAAACTTCCACGGAATACAAGACAGCAATATTGATAACAAACATAAAAAAATAAGTTGTAGATTCGTTCTAAGTTCAGTTGACAAGTGATTAATCCACTTTCCTTAGTTAGACTACGTTTTTCTTTTCTTCCTGAAATGTATATGAAGAGGCAAGAAAAGATCGATGAAAGGATCGATGAAAAGATCGATGAAACGGCGATTAGGCCTAACGACCGCATGGTGTGATTCATCGACGAAAGCAGGGGGTTTTTGTTCAATTCTGGGGATTTTTTCTTCACAATTTCATACAATGCTTGGCACAGGATCAGCAAATCATAAACACATAACTGACTATGTCACAAATTAACATTGAGCTTTATCATAGGTGATGAATTTTATCTTTGTAATGCTGTCAACGAATTAAAAGATCGTTGGCGAACATTAGTGAACGAAGAATATAAAAGAAGAAAATATTATTTTTCTGGTAGAACAGCTTGAACTGATAAATGTGCCTAAATAAAGATTATGCTCTTCACAAGAAATGTATTATATTGCATAGAAAATTTTCTTATGTTCTAGTTGTTCAGAACATCAAATGAATTTTAAATATGACAACGTGGTGTTTTTTTATTTTTTTATTTATTTTTTTTAACATGGACGCAAATTGTTAATCGGAAATTTTATGTACAATTTATTACTTTTGTTAAATTTTTTCCTGTAAATTGTTGGTGATAATGAATGAAATAAAGCTATTTATTTACTTATTTTTATTTTGTCAAACGTTGTCAGTGGAAAAAAAATAAATTTTATCTGACTGTGAAGTTTTATAGTTATGGTAATATTTTAATTTTGAAAAAAGAAAAGATTGACGTAAGCGAGATTCGAACTCGCAACGTTCGTTTCACCAGGCTTGGGCAGACGTACCCCAAGATGACATTCGCCATCTGTATGATCACCTACACCTCGGCTGGAACAATGCATCGCCGCTAGAGGTGGTGCCACAACCTACTGATGCCAATTTCATTGCAAAGCAGTATATGTTACGGTTTTTGAGATAGGATTTGGATGTGTCCTTATTTGCATATTTGGGATGATGAAAAATGCACCATGGGATAGGTCACCTACAACTTCCTATTCATTGGATTCATCAAAATTGACATGTTTTTAATAATTAATATTAGTTTTATATATAATTTGTTCAAAAACATGTTAAAAAATTAAATTAAATGAAATTAGGAAAGGAGCAGGATTTGAAACTAGGATTTTAATCTATTGACTTACCCACATGACCACGTTGACTATTTGAATTTGTAAATATACGTCAATATTTGTAAATATACGTCAATAGCCTATATAACTACTTTAAATAATTATATCTCGTAAACTAATGCCCATTAGCATGAGTTGCTATTCCATATAGTAGTGGTTGGTTGGTTGGTTTATTAGCATTTTTGACGTCAACTACGTCAACTACTAGGGTCATTTTGTGCCTTTTACACAAGTTAAATCTATACGCAGCCCGGGACAAACACAAACATCCATGCCCACGGCGGGATTCGAATCCACGACCAGGCGGACTCGAGAACTAGACAGCCTACGCCCTAGCCCCCTCGGCCACCTGGCCGGCCCATGTAATAGTGGGAGGGGTGGGTAACAACATATTTAAATTTCAGTTAATTTCAAGCTTAACAGACCTGTATAAAATATTTATTTGTGTGTTGCATCATTATCATGATTCAAGACATTAGCTTCGGAGTGCAGATTCGAATTAAGTCACTTTTTATTTCCACATCAGAGCTAAAGCTCCTTTTTGGAATGTCAACATAAGCTTTTCAAAAAAAGGCACAGCGTAGATTTATTAATCATATTGCAATTCACTTTGTTTAATACAGAACCCTCTTTGACATCACTTTTGGACTAAGTTCCGGATCAACGACCCTTTTTATTATTATTACTAGCAGAGGACCCGGCGTTGCCCGGGATAATTACACTTGTAGGTAAACGGAACAATCTCAAGAAGTTAAATTATAACTCCGAATTGGTAAAAAATAACTCAATGAATACAACAAAGAGAGACGGGACTATCCATTCTATGAAAAATCCAAAACACAGGAATTCTAGGCGATATACCGGGACTTAATTTACCTGTCGTTGACTTGCCTCAGATTAAAATGATATCCATCTTCACCACCGGGGATCATCACTGGATACTTTAGACCCAAGTTTTTCTTGCCCTTGACGTAGAAGCTCTTATACCTTCTTGCTCTATTCGAAACTCCCATTGTTCAGATGTTTCCAATGCCCGTATAGATTTTTCTGTTTTAGCTTGTATAACTTCCACCAAGAGCCCTTATGAGCTCGTTTCACCTTTTGGATCATGTTTGGTGGATGAAACATTGTGATCAATATTTCAAACCCTTCCACTAGTCCGATCTTGCTGAAATTTTGTACACATACGTAAAGTCGGTGACAATGCATGAATCTAAAATTTTTTTTTTTTAATCCAAAAGGTGGGGGGGGGGGGGGGTTAATATGAAATAGACTTGGTTTATGTTTGTTGTATGCTCAAGAGATGGCGCCATATGTAAAAACTCGTGTAAAGCTGGGGGGGAACTTTCAAAAAGCGTCGTTTTTGAAAAATATTTTTTCATTCACTTGTTATTAGTGACACTGCATCCACCCCGAGAAGTGGCCCGGTTACATCAAACCTAAAAGAAGACTTAAATTTTTTGTGTATTACATTTTAGATTCAATCATCTCTCAAGTGCAATTTAATTTAATTCAATTCAATTGTGTCAATATAAAAAGGGTCCCAAACCCACTTATCTGTTAATTATGTACGTGACAGCAGTTCTCGAGATAAATTCAGTTACAAAAATCTTTCAAACAATTGAATGAATGCTTCTTTGAAAATACCGGCCGGTATAGCGTAAATACAGGTATTGGACATTGAAACTGAAACACCTGGTAGAAATCCAAAATCTTTATTTAATAAGGTGTTGGGGCACCGTGGGCAGCCAGCACAGCAGCAACACGTCTTGGGAAGGATCGGTAGAGGTCCTGCACAGTTTGCACCCCAAACCATTACTGATCCACCCATTACTGCTCCACCTCCGTGTTTGACTGTGGCTGCCAAGCAGTCTGGGTTGTAGGCATCAGAGGGGCTCCTCCAGACGAATACCCTCCCTGTTGTTTGGAAGACAGTGTAGCTGGACTCATCCGAGAATATGACGCGTTTGAGATCATCCAACGTCCAGGTTTTGGGCATTGGTACCACTGAACCCGCTTGGGGGCATTTGTACTACTGATGAAAGGCTTCGGTATAGCAACCCTGCCATGGATGTTGGATTTATGCAGGTAACGACGGATTGTCTTTGTGCACACAGGTTCCTGGAGGTGTGTATTCATTTCTGCGGTGATTTCTGCTGCGGTGGTTTTCCGCTTTCGTGCAACAATCCTGGTCAATGTCCTGACGTCTCTTTCCGACAACTTCCGTTTTCTCCTGCAGTTGCTCCTCCTGGACGTGGTTCGTCCTTCCTGTTCATATGCACACATCACCCTGGATACTGTAGCACGTGAGACATCACAAAGTGTGGCAGTTTTGGACACAGATGCACCTGCTAGACGCGCGCCAACAATCTGCCCTCTTTTGAAGTCGGATATGTCTCCCATTATAGCGCTCTGCACAGACAATTTGAAGCTTACTATCGAACTTTTCTACTGGAGTGACTACCAAGAACTCTGACACGTAATTCATTGATATGCATACGATTAATTACCTAGCAGAAGGTTCTATTCAGCCCTGGGGGTATCCAGTGCTATTTGCGAAGGTATTTCAGTTTCAATGTCCAATACCTGTAGGTGGTCAATGAAATTGCATCCCCGGGTGCATCCTATTGCTGGAAGTTGGTTGGCGTTTCCTTGTCTCTTGGGTTTCCTTGTCTGCATGCGTGAGCGAAGCCAGGAGTTATGTAAGGGCGGGGGGAGGGGGCCCAGATATCCACTTGTCCCTTCCCCTAGGGGGGGGGGCCGCAAGTTATATTTATATATGTTGAAATATGTGCTAGAGTTCACTAAATGCCAACTCTATCTTTACAGATTGAAGCTAATACTTAAACTAATACTCCAAAGCTTCCACGTGTACAACTTATTTTTAGCCTTCATCAAGTATTTGTTTATAAGCTTCATTTTGGGGGAGAGAGGCATCTGCACCGATGACTTTCATATGATATTATCTCATTTACATACTCAAAGTAGCTGATGTAAGAAGCCTGAACCTTGCACGACTAGTCCAAAGGTCTAGACTATCAGGGGGTAATGCAATTTCATTGAGCACCTGTGTACATGATTAGTAGTTTCAGGGACTAGGTATTTTATTCGACTGCATACAAGTGGGTGAAAAAGTGCTGAATTGAAATCGCTGTTTATTGTATTTCATTAATTCATATGCTGGAATTGAATATTTGATGAAACATTAGGTCGATATAAATTTATTTTCTTTTGTGTTTTGTAAGGTTTCTTTGTTAGAATAACTTAAAGACTGCACCTGAATTTAGAATATTGATTTATTTGATAAGAAGAGAATGTTAACAAAGTCTGCTTTTGCCACGAGAGTCAAAAGATTCAGGCCTCAGTTTCATTTCCGTCCACTTTAAGTTTTGTGTGGGGCCGAGCCAATGTTCCCAAACGACTCCTGTATTTCTCGAGATGTTGTATTCTCCGTTGAGATTGGAGTGAAGGCAATATCCATACCACCAGCCGCCTCTGTTTCGTTTGGCGCAACCATTGATATCGTTCCGATCGTAGGTGACGAAGGGACGGTCTCTGTGGTAAGTAAGACTATCACCTAGAAATTTCATTATAAATGATGAAAAATTGTGGTAAGTTAACAAAGAACATGCTCTGTGGTCTTTAGAGCTAACATAAATAATAATTTTATCGTTTTTCATTTTCTATTTACTTTCTGTTCATAATTTCATTCACTCACCTATAAAATTAAAAGCTAAATGTTGTTTAAGGTTTATTTTAGATTAAATGTTATGATCTTCAATTTACATTTCTTTAAAATGCTATTGTAAAGTTTCCCTTTTTTCCGCGAAAACGATATTAAATTGTAATGAACGAGAATTATGTAGCCCATAGAAATTTTGAACACAATACTTTTAACTCGAATTCACAAACTAATTCAAATTATAATTAGTTATAATTTAAAATGTTTATTTTGATATTTGTTTGTGAAATAAGATACCTTGACTAATTGAATACCCTTAGCCAAATTATATTTAAATACCATTACCATTCAGTAGGCAGTTATCTATGGAACAATTTTATAATGAGGTTAACCTGCATCTCCACTGTAAGTTCCAAATTCCAAAGTATAATTTTCTTCATGAGTTCCAACACGAAATCCTGAGTATTTAGCGTACTTAGTATTCCCTTCGAAATCCTCAAGATCTATTCTAAGTGTAAAGCGCTCTTGATTGGTTAGCGCATGAATATTTTCATTGCCTACATTAAAACCAATAAGAAAATAAGTTAGTATTTGCAAAGAGTGCTTGAGTCATTTTAAAAGTCTAAAAAAATGTAATGGATAAATATTAGACGGATTTCCATTTTCAGTATCACAAATGTGTTCCATGGTGTTGAATTAGTTCGCATCCGACACGGCTTGCTGTTCCGATCCGAGCATCCAATTCTTTCCTGCCGCACATCAATCGTAAATGCAGTCCCGAGATACTTGATGGTCTCTACCTTCCTCAATGGGGCTCCCTGGCATGGAGAGCGCATGGTGCAGGTTGGCTTGAAAGGACCACAACCTCAGTCTTAGCTACACAGATTTTCATTCGTGCCGCTTCATACTTGACTAAAAGCTGATCTAGAGCATGTTTAAGATCAGTACAAGAATACCCAAAGAGGCCAAGATTTTCAGCAAAGAGCAACCTCTTCACCGAGACTCACATAAGCACTCATCGTCTCGGCTGCCCCTATCTATCCAATCTATAAAGATAATGAACAAGGGTGAGAGTAGCACCCCTGGCGGAGCCCACCACCAATGATAAACGGTCTTGACTTAATGCTATTTATGTCAGATCAGCATTTGGTCAATTACCCCATAATCTTGCAACACTCTCCGGAGTTTCTGCTGAGGAACTCTGTCATATGCTTTTTCGAGATCCACAAAGCAAGCGTAAGCAACTTTTGCACACCCCCTGGATTTCTCGAAGATTTGCTTTAGAGCAAAGATAAGCACGACAAGACATTTCTGCAAGATGATACTCGTCATCTGCATGATCGAATGCATGCAAGAGTTCAGGCTTATATCGCAACAAAGTGATATTATAGAGGATATGCAGAGAATTGCCCCCTGGACAACTGCCCCTTAGAATAATTGTCCCCGGACATTCGTTGTGATCCGTTGTACTTCGAGCAGGTCGGAAACCACACTGCTCCCTCGACAGTTGGAATCGACTATTTCACGACTTCTGTCCAGACACTAAGCGTAAACATTCTCAGGAATGCTGAGCAAAGATATGCCTCGATATTTGTTGCAATCCCTCAGATTTGACAATACCTGCCTGTCATTTTTTAGGGGTCTGGCCGTATAACCAAGCAATTGACATACCTGAGTCACAGCTATCCTGATTCAAGGCCTTTAACATCTCAGACCGAATATCAACATCACCTGCAGCTTTGCCAATCTTCGGCGGTTTAATCGCACATCTGATTTCTGCTTCGGTGATACTACCATAACTATTCTCCGCTCCAAGATACACCTCATGTGTTTTAGTGATTGCTGTTACCAGATATTACTGGGTTAAGAGGAGATTCAAAGTACTCCTTCCACCTGGCCAATAAACTCTCTTCGCTTTTTACAAGGTTTCCATCTCAACTCTTGATATTTTATGATGAAAAAGACTTTTTTCCAAGAAGGTCTGCCAGAATATTTTGTTTGCCGAACTGTAGTCTGCCTTCAATTTCCCCCAAGCCTTTTTAGCTGCTGTTTTTGGTGTCTCAGTGTACCGCACTCGATTCGAAGGTGACTTATTTACAAGTCGCAGCAAACAGGCTTCCTTCTTGCCTTGAAGATTATTGGACTTCACAGTTTCACAATGCAGTTCTTTACTCACTGCCCTGTTCAACAGTCATCGGCTTACGACCACAGCACAATGCAAACAAAGCAATCACAGCTGTTATAAACAACTGCAACATTCCCAGACCATAGGGCATTCTTTAAACCTTGAAGAAATGTTATCTATAAAGGTCTTCCTCGCAGCTTTATCCTCCAAAACGTCCCATTTGATGCATCAAGTCCGTCTGGACTAACAAGGGAATCCCACAGAGCCTATCCGTGCACTTTTTTTCGCGCAAGCATACCGTGGAAGCGATGGCGTTGCGTGGCAGCGGAGCGCTCCGGAAGTGCAGCTTTAAACAAACATGGCGGTAAGAGGGGAAGCAAACTTGTTAGCAGCTATCACCAACAAAAGTGCAGTTAGAGCACTGTTATTAAGCAGAAAACCTTAATTTTGCTGTATAATTATTCGTCTCTAAATAATTTATAAGATGAGGTAAGCATCCATGAATACTATTTTTATTTAAAATTATAAAGCACCGCGATACATACCCCCTCACCAAAGCAACGTATTACACGATGCTGCACATGAAGTTAGCCCCGTGTTATTAACGAATTACTTAATAAAATGAAATAATAAATTAAGGAAATTGTTATTAATTACTATACATTTTTTACTGGAAGGCAATTAGCTAATTGTAATAATCTATTTTTAAAAACTAAGATTGTTTAGAAACTTGACAAGCCATTCAATTGTCGTCTGCTGCTGTCTACTTCCATTGATTTCATGTGAAATGGATTCGTATAAAGAATTCGTGCTTATTGCCATAACCTAATGAAAGAACCCCATAACGTTCTTTCATTAGTCTATGTTATTGCTGAGTACTGGAAGAAAGAAGTTCCCTTAAGCGCATTAATACATACAGCCCGCTTTAACAATGGAGTCCTTGTATGGCTCTGTATGCTCAAATTTTTCCGTGTTCGCGGTTTATTTTGAAAGAAACAAAATTTTGCACTTTCTTAGTTTGCAAGCATCTAAAGCAGCTTCAGATGAGTAACATTTTCAATATGGTGGAATTCTGTGACATACATGTTCGAGGGATTCCCTTGTAAGTGCTTTTCTTGATTGGCAAACTGTTTACAATGTTTTATTCAGAAATAATAGAGAGATAAGAAGAAAGAGCAGGCGATCCATTTGTCCACAAAGTAATTTATTGATCCATTCTTAACTGTAAGTATCCACAGTTTGGTTTACTCTGGTATCTTAACTGTAAGTATTCTGATATTTAGTTTTGAATCGCCCTGTATTTATGGCAGAGATTCTGGTTTCCTTATTGATTAGTATAAGAAAAATGTCGACACTAATGAAATTATCAGTGAATTTTTAAAAACTGCTTTGAAAAAAGAAAAGAAAACTATTCTGAGATTACTTGTAGAAAACTTACCCAACCAGAATTCTTCTTTGAGATTTCCAAAACCTTTTGCATATTCATTCCAATTCCTTGTGAAATCTAAATAGGGTGGAAATGGCCCTCTTCTCTGAAAAACCTTTAAAAAATATGCCGGATTCTATTAATCTAAAGAGTAGCCTGATAATAATAATCCTTTTTAAAATGCATACAAAATTATAACCTATTTAAATTTTCATGATAAATTTACCGTCCAACCACCGTCATCGGTTTCCATATCGCAGAAAACCATCATCCTCTTCATAGAAAACTCAGTGAGCTGTATATCGAGGATGTAGATACCAGATGATTTTATACCTTGAAAGAAAAATTAATCCTCCACATATTTATTAACTTTTATTTAAATTGTTGATTGAATACAAATCTTTAACAGAAGCTACCGACCTTCGTCGAATAGATCGGCGCAATTGGATCGTTTTATATCACACATTGTTCTTCCATTAACATCTTTCGTCTTGTTGTTGTCCTTCTCTTCTTCTACATAATACTGACATTCTTTCTTTCCTCGTCCAACAGAAAAATGTTTATGACAAAAGTTTTCAACAGCTTTTTCCTCTATAAAAAGTAAACATAGCAATTTTTTAAAATTAAAATACTACTTTCATTTTTTATAACAAATGGTTTTTATAATCATTTTAGAATTTAGCATTATTCAACATAAAGATATTCAAAGGTATTATTAGAGATAAAGTTTATTCTGAAACCAAGAGTGTTAGACTATTTGACTACTTATTCAATGATCAAATCTTATGTTAATTTTTTCTATCTCTATGCTAAATTCTTTTTTCAATCTAATTTTTTTGCAAAATGATTGTATTTAAAAATGAATAAGAAACTACAAATTATTTTTTATGCCTCAAATTTCATAATGAAAAACCGCATTGGAAATGCGAAAAATGTTGCCATCGTCCTAGAGTCGTGGTTTCCGTTAGGTCCACTTGCGTTAGGTCCAGAAAGAAAAAGGACAATCTCTAAATGAGCTACTGAAATAATCACCAGAGTCCTCCGTTGCCATTTTTGATTTTATATTTAGCGACCTTTATTCCTAATGGACGGGCCGTTACAATCTGCCCTCTATCAAGTTCGCTTAGACCAGCAGCCTTTCCCATCACTTGCAAAATTAAGTGCAAGGGTGATTCCTTACCTTCTCCGGTAGCAGTTAAATACCATTCCCCACAAATTGTTCAACTATCAATACAAAGACAAATTTAAAGTGCTAGATTTTTATATCAGGTCCAGGGGGAAGTTTTTTCGTTTCTTCACCCTTACTTTTTGAATGGTTACAATCATCTTGTAGGATGATTTGAATAATGCAAATTTTTTATACATGAAAGAGAAATGATTGGTCATTCTTTTGCACTTACTTGTCTAAGTGAAAACATTCAATTTTATTTTGAAAAAAAGTTTGAAATGGCACCTACATCACCAATAATTCGAGCCTGCCTGTTGTATGAATTTAAACTTGGCCATAAAGCAGCGGAGGCTTCTCGTAACATTTGCCAGCATTCGGTGATGATTCCGTTACCAACCGGACAGCATAGAATTGGGTTAAAAATTTAGAACTGGTGATGAGCGTCTTGAAGATGAACCGCGTACTGGCCGACCGTCAATCATCAACGACGACGCCCTGAGAGCTAATACTGAGTCTGGATCCAAGCCAGAGTAGTGTAGAGCTTTCTTCTAAACTTGGATGTGACGATTGGGCCCTAAGAACTCATCTGCATAAGATTGGAAAAGTGAGAAAACTGGATAAATGGGTGCGTTAAACAGTAAGCATCACCGACTCACCATTTGCACTTCTCTGCTGTCGCGTAACAATTCCGACCCATTTATTGATCGAATTCTTACACGTGATGAAAAATGGGTTTTATATGAAAATAACCGACGTTCGTATCAATGGTTATCAAACGAGCCAAGGCAGAACTCCACCTAGGAAGATTCTCTTGAGTGTTTGGTGGAAAATAGCTTGTGTAGTCCATTATGAGCTCCAAAATTTAGGACAAACTATCACTGCAGACGTGTGTCTTGGTCAGCGTCAACGTACACATGAAAAAATCAAGCAAAAACAGCCAGCTCTTGCGAATCGTAAGGGTGTTGTTTTCTTCATGACAACGCACGTCTGCATACGGCAAAGCTGACCCGTCTGGCAATAAACAAATTTGACTGAGAAGTGTACCTCATCCACCGTACTCTCCGGATATCTCTCCAACAGATTATCACGTTTTCCATTTGAGAAACAAGTGCTTCAAGACAGAAGAAGAGCTAAAACATGAATTGGGTGTGTTTTTCAACTGTAAAGACTCGTGACTTTTATAAAAAAGGAATTTATGATTTAGTATCTCATTGGGAGAAGATTGTTGATAATGATGGAGATTATTTCGATGAATAAAAAATTCATTTATGCATTAATCTGAGCGCGAATTGTAATATTTGCAAAAACGAAAAAACTTTCCCCTGGGCCTGATAAAATAACGCTTTCTCTCTCTTCTCAAAACAGAACTTAAGACGTCAATCTTGATTATAATGAATGATAAGCGCTAATAGCGACAATTCTACTGAAACAAACAAAATTGTATAAAAGGTTTTGGCATTTTTTCGAAATAAAAGCGAACTTCTTCCAGTAAAAGTGATGAATGTCTATAATGCGTTACAGACACCATTTTTATATGCTAAGAACTAACTGTCTTTGAAGATAACTAAATTTCTCAGTATTTAGAGAGGCTGAGAACTAAATTTCGTTCGATGATTGTATCGATCTGCTCTCCATAGGCGATAACATTGTTCAACTATTAAGTATCTGAATATATTTAGACGTCATTTAAAAATTCGAATTTTTATCATATCAACATATCAGTTACACCATTGGAACGGAAACGCATAATTTTGTTACATTTTCACTTATGTTCCTATATCTGTTGAAATAGACCTTCGAGAAATTTTAAAATTATGGTCCTTATAAAAGGAGCCAACCTTCGAATGAGCACGTTAATTATTAGCATAACTCCCTAATCAGTTTTTGTCTTCGACATATTTAGATTGTTTTAAAATTAAATTAGAATTTGGATTAAATTAGGTTTTTAACTTTTATTTTTACGTAAATTTTTCCCAATTTCTAATCAAGAAGACTTCGACGATTGAGAATTCATAATATTAAACCTACAACCAGCAATAAGCTTAAATGGTAACGTTTTATCCTCGTTATGTAGCTTAACAAACAAACCCATAAGTTCATTATTAAATAAATAGGCCTATACATCGTAAATGAATGATTATATTATGAATGAAAACTAGCTCTAGATTAATGCGAGGCGTATTCAGAAAGTAAGTTCCTTTTTTGTAATAAAAACAAAACTACTGGACCAAAAGCTATAATATTTGGTAATATTATACAAGAGGGCATGGGAAGTTCATACCCACAAAACAAAAATTAGTTCAAAAGGTCACCACCAGCATGGAATGGCGCTCTATGCAATATTCGTATACGAAATTAGACACGAAGACACAGGTTAACAAGTCTTTAATCGTTACTAAAATTAGTTACATGTTGAATGTGGCCTCCACCGTTTACTGAAAGCAGGTTACACCTGTGTCTTGTGTCTAATTTCGTATACGAATATTGCATAGAGCGCCATTC
>JAHWFO010039730.1:96891-151989 GCA_023313115.1 Rhysida immarginata | reverse complement strand
ATAGCTTTTGGTCTAGTAGTTTTTTTTTTTATGGCCATGTCAAAATGGAACTTTAATTATAAAGACCCTGTATATTTTCAAAATTTTTTCTTTACCAGATTCTATATACCTCTAAATTTTTTCCACATAGTTTCCAAGTTTATTTAAACACTTGTCATAGCGCTCAATGAGCTTCTGCATGCTCACTTTAGAGAAGTATGCCGCCGGTGAGGAAAGTCAAGCAGTTTTCACTTCTTCATCGTCGCTGAAATGCAGGCTGCTGACGAACTCTTTTAGATACCTGAACAAGTGGTAGTCACTGGACGCGAGGCCGGTGGTCAAGTTGTTTCCAACCAAAAGATCTGATTAGTTCGGAACAACTTGACCATACGTCTTACAATCCAGACCTCGCGTCCAGGATTTGTTCGTCTCGAAGGGGCCTATTCAATGATATAAAAATTGACCCCTCACCCCCACCCTCTACTTGAAGCTCACGCCAGACCGATTCCCTAAGTTAAGGACTTAGAAATATAGCTGCAGGTTTATCGACCACACATGCAAAGAAAAGGATTCCACAGAATCTCTCGCCACACATGGCGCCATCTAGTGGCCAATCTACTGATTATGGAATGGCGTACATTATCTTTATAAATCTGTCATAGAAGATTTGTTGATTTCGGACTCAAGAAATAAGTTTTCTTGTTATTTAAAACATTTTACACCAAAGTGGGCCTTATTTTGATACACTTAAAACGCATATTCATCTCATACTTCAGTCGTCATAAGATTTGTCCAGGGTTCGGTGTTCGAAATTTTCAAAATAAAATTTATTGCTTGCCAAGATTTCTATAATCTCTAATATTATAATTAATTATATGAAGAATAAACGATTTTGAATGCAACTCGGTACAATGGCAAATAAAAAAATCGAAAGTAAGGTGAGGTTTTTTTTTTGTTTTTTTTTTGTTTTTTTTTGATTCGCTTGTTTGCTTGCCCATGATTTTTACATCACCCAGATGGTAACATTGCATGTGTTGATTTCTAACTAAAAAAATAACTCAGACATAGTAAAACAAATAAATTTTCTAAAATTTATTATTAAAAATCAAATTATGGGATTTCAATTGACAATCAAATTTTATTTACATCATCAGCATTCAGTTAAATTTGGTCAACTCATAAAAATGACACGCGTGATGGGAGCAGCGATCCTGTGAAATCTAGATAGAGGAGCGTTTCTGTGCATGAATAGTCGATAAACCAGCAGATGGATTTTTAAGTCCTTACCTTAGGGAATCGGTCTGGCGTGAGCTTCAAGTCCCACCCTCTCGGGGTGCGCGAATGGTAACAAAGAAATCTTTAATGAGAACCCCATTTTTATTTCGGATTTGGATTCTCCAGGAGAAAAATACCTTAATTTGACCTACTATTGATTTCGTTTTTTTTTCACAGATGGCGCTGTAATCGACAAAAATAAAAGAATTGTACACGAACGTTAAAAAACAAGAATATCTCGGGAAATACACATTGGATCAAAAAATAAAAAAATAAGTGTTCAATATTTTTAAAAACTATCCAACGACACCAAAACCGACCACCATTCCCCAGGGGTTAGGGCAAAGGGGGGGGGGGGGGACACTGAAATCGGAAGCCCCGATTTTTATGTTAAAAATCTGATTCTACGTTGAGAAAACGCTTTTGTCAAATCTTATTTCTGTTTACCCTGGGTTTTCAAACGTTTTTGAGCCAAAATTGGTTGGGGTGTTATTAGAGTTGGTTGTTTCAAAATTGATTGTGGTTTCTTAAATACGAGGGTCGTTCGAAATGTTCTCGACCAAACAAAGAAAACACAAGATTTTTAGATTTTTTTTTTTTTTTTACTTTTCAGTGTTTCCTGTTTTCATTAATAATTTAAACATCTGAGGTGTGGCCTAAGATAAAACCCTCATCGATCAATATTGAGTTATTCTTTATTGAATATCAAGCAATTAGGAAAGATAGTCCCAATCTGCAAACTAGATAACTGGTCTAACCAGCCCCAAAGCCACGTAGACAGCGTAATGCTTCCATGTCCACGTTGGCGTAATTGGTGAGCGCATCAGTGTATTCAGCTGAAGGTTCCTTTTTCGAATCCAAGCTATGAAATTTTCTCCCACATTTTCATTAACATTTCCTAAAGTTTGTAAAGTGGAAGTAATCGCTGGGAGCTAAATCCGACAAATATGGTGCATATGGAAGCACTTCGAACCGTAGGTCATGGAGTTTTGCACCAACATCCAGACTCGCGTGTGCAGGCGCACTATCATGGTGGAAGACCACTTTCTTTTTGGCGCACTTTCGTAGTCTTTTGTCGAAGGGGTGGTATATATTTCATAATCTGAATATGTATTAAAGGTTGGGGGTTCCGATTTAAGATTTCAATGTTGGATGGCTTTTTTAAAAATATTGAACACGTATTTTTTTTATTTTTTTATTCGATGTATAAGGGTACAAATGAAAACGGAAATTATTTATTTTCTCCAAAGTGTATACAAGGAATTTAAAAATACTCTCCAAATGCGTTAAGGCATTTATCCCACTGTGTAACAAGGCGTGTAATTCCTTTATGAAAGAAGTCTTTCGATTGCGTGTGGAACCTTTCCAAAACCTCTTCCTTCACTTCATCGTCCGACTGAGACCTGCGGCTTTTCAGGTGCTTCTTGAGATCCCCAAACAAGTGAAAGTCACATGGGGATAAGTCAGGGCTTTAAGGTGAATGCTGCATTGCTTCCCAGTTGAACTTTCTGATGAGGTCAACCGTTGCTTTCGAGGTGTGAGGACGCGAGTTGTCTTGGAGAAGAAGCACTCCTTCTGTAAGAAGTCCAGGACGCTTGCATTTGATGGCCGCGCGCAGTGCCTTCAATGTTTCCCCATATCGTGCTGCCTTAGTGTGGTCCCTTTTTGAAGAAAATCCAGTAAAATCGGGCCTTTTCGATCAAAAAACACAGTCAACATCACCTTCCCCGTGCTGTTTACGATTGCTTTTGATTTTTTCGTGGGTGGTGACTCATAATGCTTCCATTGACGACTTTGGCGTTTGCTTTCGGTCTGGAAATGAAAGCACCAAGTTTCATCCCCTGTAACGATTCTTCGAGAAAACTCTCTCCTTCCTGTTCATAGCGAATCAAATGTTGCAGGGACATGGCCATTCGAACTCCAAGTTGTTCTTACGTCAAATGATGCGGGACCAATTGTGCACAGATTTTTCTCTTGTGTAGATTGTTCCTGATAATGGAGTGAACCGTTCCACAACTAAGGCCAGTTTTAGCAACCACGAAACAGTCTTGCTAACAGTTTCCGTAACGCTTTTTTGGGTCAGATTTTGCATCACGCATTTTGCAGAATGACCTCCAGCCTTCGAGGACACAGACGACTTGAATTGCCACCAGGGAGTGATTGACGAATTTGCTGTGTTTATGGCTGACCGGTGTTTGGTGTGTCTACGGGCCATGTGCCACATATTCTTTACAAGTGTTCGAGCGGTATCACGTGGATTGTCTATCCATGGTCAACAGTTTGAAAAGTTCTGCGATCCTTTTTACACTGTGCAACAACTGAAACCTCATTATCCGCAACAAAGCTGTGATTTTGCCCTTTAGTTTATGGCACAAATAAAAGTGGATTTCACCTGGCGGAGAATATCCTGTAGAATGACGAGGCGCATTTTACACTGAAAGTTGCAGTGAATACGCGGAACACTCTCGTATGGGATTCGGCTAATCCAAATGTTAAGCTTGAACAGCCATTGCATTCAGGGTGTGTAATCAGTGTACCTCATAGGAACTTTCTTGTGCGACATTGATTCCTGTTTTGCAAGAAACTTAATTGTGTCCAGATCAGTTTTTATGCAATATGGGATAGCGCCACGTGTCAACCGCCAAACGAAAAATCTTTTTCGTGCAACCGTCACTGCTAAACGTATTATTTCCAGAGATTTACCAGATACGTGACCCGCAAGATTCCCTGACATTAATCAATGCGATTCATGGTTTTGGGGATATCTGAAAGTTCGTGTTTACAAGGGACATGCTCGGTCTCTGCCTGATCTGAATACAGTGGCATATTGTAGCCCTGCGAGCAAACGGTAGAATCTGTTGATCACGCTTTTTACGGAAGCAGCAGATTGTCGGTATCTCTGGACATAGTTGTTAACATTCGACCTATCTCACAGTAAGTCGTTTAACCTTTCCTGCCTAGATCTGTTCCTGTGAGATAGCGACACATTGTTTTGATTGTTTGTATAGCGACACATTCGTCGGGTGGCACAATTTAAACTGCAACCTGAATACGGCATTGTTTAAGTGCAACCTGATTACGGCATTCAGATCAAAAGACAGCCGTCTCATTATAAGTAAATTTACAAGTGACATAAAAAGATGGATTGACTGATACTTTTGGACGGAATTGTAAAACTTTGAATCCCCAGTATTGTGCGGAATGTTTTTCTATCAGTTGATTTCTTGATTTCGGGATTATTCAAGACCCCTCCCCCCACCCCCTAGCATGAATGTTTCTTATTTATGTCAGCCAATCAGATTCGGTTGGTCTCTATACAATATATTTACACTCACTGTGTTAGTTATTTAGTATCGTTCACCACTTTGCTATCTATCATGTTAGGTTAAGGTTATTGCCTATCATCTAATAGAGGATGTTCGAAATCTACTATTAATCCATCAGCATTCATTTTCTCCCTCTCTTTAGGAATGCTTTAATTTCAAAATTTAGAAAACGAAGATCAGTCCTTAAATTATCTTACCTTTGACTACTTCTTCCAACGTTGAGAGTGCATTATGGAGAGAAATTCTCTCGAATTCTCTGGTCTGGATGGAAATTTCTTCTTCGCCTACAACTCCTTGACAAATGAGTAAAATCATCAAAGTGAAGCGAACCTGAATAAAATATTCCACGGAAGTCATTTCTGTGGAAGGATAAGCATAAAAGTGATTGAAAGAAAATAGCCGAATTATGAATTTATAATATTTTCTATAACTTCACAAAAGAAAAAAGACTACTTGAAAATTAAATTTTTACTTGATCATCATTAGTTCTTAAACAACCGAAATATGTTAGTAACATTTCTTAACGTAAATATTTTAAAAGAATAATTATATTTTTAGCTTTGCGACATTGGATATTGGCTTTTCTTTACAAAATTGTTACCCATCTAAGAAGTTGAATGTTATCAATCATTAACCTTAATGAACAAACTAAGAACTTTTACGTGTCATATTGAGAGGTTTCTTCTTTCTTCGTCTCTTATTTTTGAAATTTATTCACCCGGCTTATAAGTTAGCCTTTGCAGAAGATTCCAGCATTTATAGGAGATGGGAACAATTAGTGAACTTTGATGTCGTTGAAATATGGAAACCGGATACTGAAACTAAAGAAGGTCCTTTTTTATCTTAAAAATTGATTATATCACATTTTTTTTCAAAATTTTATTTTAGTTTTTCTGGAAGTATTCTCAAAGTTTTTTGCAGTCAATTTATGAGTTAAAAAAGAAATGTGCCTCTGTTGCTATGCCAATAGTTTTTAAAAATGTTACTTTTTTATACCCAAAACGAAATCGATAAATATTTAGTTAAAGTATCTAGAAAATAATTTAGTTAAAAAAAATCTGAATTTTTCCTACAAATTTTAACTTCTCAAAAAGAGGTTCTCAAAAATATTTTTTGGGTTCTCATAATGTTATTTGTATTCAGAAATAAAATCCTCATTCATTAAATGTCCCTGGCATTTTGAAACCCACTGAGTTTTATACGTGTTTGTGACTTTTTATAGCGATTTTATTCCGGAATATTTGAACTAGTAATGGTTTCATAATCTAACAAACTTAATCCTGTGGAAACTGAGTAATGGCTGCTGTTGAAATTTTAGTTTTCATGTAATTTTCAAATGAGTGAATTCAAAATTATTTATGTTGACAAGTATAACAAAAAACTATGTCATCTTGGTTATTTTCTCGGGGATTACGTATGGAATGCTTATATGATAATAAATTTCAACATATTATGAGAGCTACCTGTTAGTGTAATTATGAGCAAAAAATGCTGGTTGAGAAAAATATAACAACTCACAGATATGTGTAACTTTATGTACATAATAAAATTAAACCTATTTGTATGGTATTTGTTTATGCGTGAGAGAAAAGAACAAATATAGGGTATCTTTAAATTATCCATATAGGGTATTTTTGTTTTAAGTGAAGCAGTTTTGACGAGAAATGTGGACTCCACAGGTAAAAGCTCAGTGCGTTACCGTGGCGCGGCTACAATCGTGTTCTATTTAGGTAAAGCCAAATGTACATCTGAGGCATTATTAAAAATGATTATTGTGAATTTGTGGCTTCTTAACGTCCTTAGCTTGAGTGTTCTATTCGGTTGCAAACAATCCCTCTGCATCGCGAGATATCCATGTAGATATTGCCATTCATCTCGACAAGCTTTTCACAGACAGTACCTGGTTCATAGAGACTAAGTCAGATAAGCTTCAAATCACAAGTTGAATTTATTAGTTACCTCCCTATGCACTGCACAAAGACATTTGAATGTTCAACATGCAAATCAAGAAATTACCAAAAATTACCATAATAAGATTCACTTTCATGAGGAAGAGCAAATAAAAGGTATGTGTCAGCATACAGAAGACAGAACAATTCCAGGATGGCAAGCTACACTGTTCCTGAAATGGTTAACACGATTGTGATTGTTGGTGATCCGTTCATCGGATTTAGGAAATTTTTTTTTGTTTTGTTCGGAATTCCATGCTGAACAAGTCTTCAATTGGAATTTTTCGTGTATCTGTTAAGGTTTTTAAGATAGGGTTTGAATGTGTCCTAATTTACATATTTGGATGATGAAAAGTGCACCATGGGATAGGTCATCCACAACTTCCTATGCATTGGATTCATCAAAATTGACATATCTTCTTCGATTTATATACAGGGTGTCTCACTTAAAGTGAAGCAATAGCTTTTTTCTAAAATACAAATCTGACTGAGTACTGTCAACGGAAGAATTATTGTACTTTTATGTGAGGAGTTTTTATGCATATTCCATTTCCAAAAAAAACCGACGCCATTTTCGAATATAGAAGTCAACTTTGAAATGTTCAATGGATAAACCCCTATTTTTGATGGTATCTTCAGATTGTACACAACATTTGAGAATTTACAGTAATGCATAACCATGATTGTACAATAAATGTTGTTATAATAAATATTCAACTTTTGTATTTCTTTAAATTGATGGACAATTTTTTTCTCTTTTCTTATATCCAAACCACACTTTCACTGCCTCTATTTCCTAAACGGTTGGATCAATTGAAAAAACAATAAGAATAAAAAATTCTCAAATGTTGTGTACAACCTGAAAATACCATTAAAAATATGAGTTTCCATTGCACATTTGAAATTTGAAGGAAGGAAGGAGGAAGGAGGAAGGAGGAAGTTAGTACTCACAAGTGAGCACGTGTTATGATGTTGAATGAGTAACTCGGAGACTTCTTGTTGGAATTCGATCAAATTTTAACGGTATACACAGTCGTGTGTACCCTGTTATTCCCCTAAATTTCATTAATCTAGGCTTTACAGAACCTGAGTTATTAACTTGTTGATCTTGGTGGCGACATTTTTATTTCTGTTCATATCTCAGTTATCGTTCAAATTCGGACTCATGTTCATATGAACTTTTTTTGCTTAGAATCACCCATACTAACTCCCCTAGAAGTTTGTACAATGAATTCTATAAGACAATGTGCCGCGAGTAGTTCATGTGTTTATCTGCATATTGGCGCTAGTAGTAAGACGCCATTACAGTCATTATAAGCAGACAATTTTTGAAAGAAACACTGATTTGCTTACCTCTATTCGCATGCTTACTGCATGATCTTTTCCCGTGTTTATTCCTTGTGGTCTTCGTGTTTAATTAAATATAGAAGGAATTATACAGATAGGTACGATAGTGTGCAAATTAATGTGAATAAGAAGGAAATTTCCGTATTTTTATTGAAACATGGAGTAATTATTTTAGTAAGTATGTTAGTACAATACAGTAAACAAGTGAGAGTAATCAGAGTGTCACGGAATTCTAATACTATCATTAATTCCGGTGACAGAGACGCTCGTTTTCGCTCTAGAATATTTTACAATTCCGGGCGAAAACGGAGGCGACGTCATCAGCGTCGGTTAGAACATCAAGACGCAGGGGCCAATTACAGAAGAGAAAGTCTTGCGAGTGCGGGCTCGAGGAGAGAGACGAGAGAGATCGACAGAGAGAGTAAAGATACGATCGACAGAGGTTTTAAGACATTGAAGCTCCCGACGAAGGCTGCTGGAAGGCATCGAGGGTGCTATGCTATCGGCAAACTGAACAAGGAAGAGAGACCTCAAGCCGCCACGACGGAGACGACTACGGAGCCGATATTAGCTTCGTTGGCCAACGCCACGTCGTGCGGAGAAGCCAAGCGGGCGGAGGTTTGCGCCGACGCAAAGCGAGAGAGGCGACGGAGCGAAGGGTGTTTATCCTCAGCGTTCAGGTTTCTTCCCCGTGCTCCGAGATGTTCAGTAGCTGACCGTTGCTTCACAGTAGTAAGTGCGTCATTTATTGTGGGCTGTAAAGCTGAATTAATAAGGGAAGCTTTTAAAGAGTTATGTCACAGGGAACTTCACAGGGACACCAAAGTGTGTGGTTTGTGGCCTTGCGGAATGCGGGCATATTTTGTCAGCGAATTCGGCTTCACCATAATTGGGTGTTGCTAAGGTGATATGTGCCGCATTAAGCAATTAAGCATTTAAGCAATTAAGCAACTACCCGTCCTCATAAGGTTTTTCTTATTCGTTATTTTATGCAAGCATAATCTGTGTTACAGTCTTATTTGGTTTTATTTTTAGACCGCATGTGACTATTAATTTACGGGTACATTGACAAGAGAACTCGGAACTATTTTGCAATTGTGTGCGTGCATTATTAAAGTTGTTACGTGTTTAAAATGTTTCGAGTGTAAGCTTTAATTCCCTGTTGCTGGTGATTTTATAAAATAATGACTTTGCCGGACTTTGGACTTTATCCCGTTTGTGACTTTCTAATTTATTATGTGCTCATTCCTTTATTCACGCAGTTAGAATTCTTGTTTACGAAGGTGTCTCATTATGCTGCGTGTTTATTCAGATGAATTGTATGAATTTACTTGTATGTACAAGTGCTATCTATTTTGATTGTGTATGTAAATCTTTTTGAAAGCTATACGTTTTATCGTATACTTTGGCATTTTGTGTTTAGTTAATTAATATAAACAAAAGTAGGGTTGGCTTTGAGTGTATTTTTGTGGCCGACCCCATCAAAGTGCTGTTTCCAGATTAAGTCTATCTATGTGTCCGTTGTTTTACGGGTTAGACTTTAGCTATTAAGCTATTCACTTCTGTTACTGTTTCAGTTTAAGCCATAACTTTGTGTATGTTGCATTACAGTTTAGTTGTTTGGCCAGTAAGCTTTTGCTATACAATTTTAGCATCTAAGTTTGGTATTGCTTTCTAGCTGAAGAGTATTTGTTTAGAATGTAGGCTAGATTCAGTTTATGTATTTGCTTTTGCATTCAGGTTGCTTATCCTTTAAGTTTGAAAGGAGTTTAAGGCTTAAATACTATTAATTTTTACATAGAGGTGTGTTTAAGATTAATTACTTTGTTTGAATTAATTATTGCCTTTGTGTTTGGTTTTATGATTGGCATAGTTTGCCTTTGACAGAAAGAGTTCACATTTATCCTTCTTATTTACCTTTGCTTTATTTATACTTGTCAATAAACATTTCATTTATTACTTTTAATCAGTGCACTGTTGCATGTTATTTAATATTCCACTGCGCTACTCAACCTTTAGCTATATTTACATGTGACACAGAGCTACTTATAAGCTGTAAATCAGGCCTGCCAAACTCAGGAAATCAAATTATGTGAAAATTCCCTCTTGTTCACATTAATTTGCACACTGAGCCTGGCAATTAAATAATAATTTTAATTTATGTTACAATAATAAATTTTACAATACGATTTCAGTTTTACTATCGGCATCACTTAGCACATTGTCTCATCAAGCATAGACTTGTGTTAACATTCTGTGTATGGCTGGTTTGAGAAGATCTTGCAGCTAGAGGAAAATCTTCCAATCTGTTTAAAGTTGAATATACTAAAAGAAAAGGGTTGTTTGGTGCCGCTTGTACAGAGGTAGCAGAGAAATTGAATATGAGCACTAAACACCATGTTCTTCCCAATGAACTGAAAGACGCATAAACAAATCCGCAGATTCCAGATAACAGAAGGTCCCACAAACTTAAACAACTTCTTAACTCACAAATTTGAAGACCATAAACAAATGAAATCGCATTTAGAATCAAGAATGGGCCCCGTGGTTACTACAGTACTTGCAATATCAATTATAACTTTATTGCACGAAACGAGAATTTTGTATTTTCTTGAATGGACAAATGACAAAATGAAAAGTGTCTGCATACGATATGATAATGAGTACATCGATAAACATGTTAGTCGTTTAAGACAATTTTATTTTAAATGTATGTTACCCAGTATTGTAGCAAATTTTCATCAATGAATTTTAAATATGAATGGTGAATATCGTGAATTTTGTAAAACCTAAATAAAATGTTTTTGCAAATTAATTTTTTTTATTCACATCGGAAATGTTTGAAGCATGAAGGAGACCAAGCAAATCATTTACTGTTTTAACGCCACTCGGGTTTCAGTGCATTCTTCAATTCTCCATACATCTATTTCTGCCAACTATTTCTGGAGGAAAACCGGGTGATAGTAAATTTAGTAGGATAAAATATACGTATCGATAACATATTTAATTATTACAAAAATTGTACACTTAAATTTTACTTTTGGACACAATTTAACATTAGATGCCACAAGTATAATTACATATTATACACTAGTCAAAATAATTAAGGGAGTAAGATTAATTGTACACCGTACGTGAAATAATGAGAGACCAACACTGGTTAAATTATAAAATATCTTTTATCTTGAAATTATGCTTATATAAATTTGAAATTTCTCTAATTTGTCTTCTTGTGGAACTGATTGTACTGTCTTGTAGCTTTTTTGCCTTTTTATATTACTTCTTTTGAAGGTTTACACTTGTAGCATAGCACTTCTCTTTCTGGATAAGCGAATTTAACTACAAGAAGACTAGATAGTGTTCCAAAAAAAATTTTTTTGGCGAAGTTGCTGGTGCATCACGGGGAAAGAAAGGAAATTTTTAGGGGTTCTTTTAAGAGAGCACTATTCGCCGGGAGATTTTCACGATCCGTCACGTGACCGGGTGAGATTGTCAAAATCCGGGTGACACCCGGTAAATCCGGGTGAGTTGGCAAATCTGGTAATATATAGAAAGTGCGATAGCTATTTTGACAATTTACTATCGCGCATATATTACCTGTACTCTTTTGAAAAGGCATTTGAGCAGGTAACAAAACTTAAACAAGCTGTCAAAAACTAAAACCTTGCACTGATGTGAGCCACTGAGTGCACAATAGTCAAATGACTGCAATGGCGGACAGCGCAGCAGAGATACGCCGCTCGGTGGCAAAAGCAATCGGCAGCACATTGTCTTATAGACATTGCTTAGGCATAGAATAACATGTTATTCTGTGGCTTAGGTGTTAACATTTAAGGCTTTTTGAAATTTGAAAATTTAAATTATCCAATAAGGAAGTGTTATTGTCATTTTCATGACTATGATTGGTCGCCGTATATATAGAGATTTATTATGATTGGCTGTCATTTAAGTTGGCCTTGCTACCTACTGTCGAGAAGGTGTTGGCTGGGCTCGCGCTTGCAATGCTATGGCCGTTCCGAACGAATCTTCGTGAGAAGTATTATTTCCTGGGCTTAGTGGGCTTTCCCGCTGCTTCTCGGCGTGGATTGTTACCTCTATCGCGTGGCTGTACTCGAGGCTGGCGAATGGCGGGGTGGAGGTATCCACGATGCCTTGTTCGTGCACCTCACTAATGTCCGTCTGAAATTGCCCCGAAATAGTATCGGTGTGGGACTTTAGTTCCTCTTGGGCCGACGTTGACATCTTCAGACGCCGACTTTCTGTTTAGCAGAGGTACTATCTCGCTCGGCTCCTTTTTTGCTCGCAACCGACATACGTGTTGAACACTCCTGAGCAAATTCAGAAGAGCAATTATCGTAGTTATCGGAAAAACACAAAAGTTCATTAGCATTCGCCTGTTGAGCTTTTATTCCCGTGACTTCCAGTGTTTGCTTGGCAGAGGCGTTCTCTACCAATGAGCAGTATTCGAGATCCTTCCCGTGCTCTGGCTTCAATGGATTCTACTGACGGTAGAATAGGGCTGGATATGGCTGGCGAAATTTCTCCTTAGACTGCCTTAAGAATGTAAGGCGATTTGCTTCACTGGAGGACTGATCAATATCTAACAGTATGAGAGAGAATTGATTGTCTGGTAAATAATCTTTTGCTTGAGGACTCATTGTTTTTGGCATTCTTGTTAAACCGTTAATTCCGCCGAAAAGTTCCTTCTTCGATTGTCCTCTTCCCCGTTGCCTAGAATGCTTTCTCCAGTCTCTCTGACCTGTTTTTCCCTTGGCTCCTTTTTAGCATATTTTCGTAGAAAAGTGCTTATGTGATCGGTTTGTCCAGCTGTCCGTCCGTCCGTCCGTCTGTCTGTAGACACAATTCCAACAATGCATTGCGTTGCAATAGAGAGAGAGAGCATGTATTGAAATGCTAGAAGACACAAATTATCCTTGCATTGGGGAAAACGCGTGTTGAGCACATAGGTTCGGCTCTGCGCGTGCTCTAAACGTTAATGAGATGGTGCGCGTGCAGGATGCACGTGATTGACGATTATTGAAAGGGCAGGTCGGTCACTAAATCAAAAGAATTTTATTATTCGTAGGGATCTTATTATTTACTACATGTAGATGTGCCCGCGGCTCCGCTCAAGTAGAACCCAAAATATGCTTACGGGGGGATTACCGGGATGAAAGAAATAATTTAATAAAGAGAAAGAGAAAATATAATAAATTTAAATGTAAACATCGTTAATGGTAATTTTACGTGGCATCATTTTTACGTTCAAACAGATTGTTGGCATCATTGACGCGAGAAAGAGCTACGAACAATTGGCCGTTTGAGAAGCAGCTGGGAAAAATTTGACCTCTATCTAAAAGGCATATTTAGAAGGCATATCTTCTATCTAGCGATATCTGTTGACAAGTTTAACTAACATTCGTTGTTTTTCCCGTGGGAATAAGACATTTTCACGCAGAAAAATGTACCCTAAATGTTGACCCAGACTAAACAAAAAAAAATCATCCAAATCGGACCAACCAATCATCCAAATCGGACCCACGTGGTGAACTATTTGTAGCTTACAAACAGTCACATTGCACAAAAAAAACTGAATGTTGATATTTCCACCATGTAAAGCATGCAAATCAAATAATTAACATAAATTACCATACTCACATTCACTTTCATGCGGAAAAGCAAATAAAAGGCATGTTTCGCACACAGAAGACAGAACAATTCCAGGATGGCAAGCTACACTGTTCCGGAAATGGTCAACATGATCTTCTGCTTCGGAGAGGCAAGGAGAAACCTGCATGCTGCAGTTAGGTTATATTGAGACAGATACCCTAAAGAACGCCATCCATCTCGTCAAACAATGCGCCACATTATTTAAAGATTCGAGGCTACAGGGAATGTTAATGCAGAACGAGGACGACCAAGGGCACAGGGCGACGAGGATACAACAACACCAGTTCTGGCTGCAGTTGCTGCAAATCCCCACACAAGCAGCAGAGCAATTGCTGCAGATGTTGGGTGCCATCAGAGAACTGTTCTCAACATTCTGCACGAACATCATATTCACCCATACCATATTCATTGTCACTAGGAGTTACTGCCATTGGATTACGTTGCTAGGGCCGCCTTCTGCAACTGGTTACTTACCTGCCTGGATGACAATCCAAACTTCATTCATGAGGTGTTGTGGACAGATGAACCCCAGTTCACCAGGGATGGAGTTATCAACAGGCACAACCATCATCATTGTGCAGACGAAAACCCACGATGTCTGCGAGAAGCAACTCATCAAGTGAACTGGAGAATCAATGTGTGGTGTGGATTGTACAATGACACTGTGGTTGGACCGTATTTTTACGTTGGAACACTGATTGCAGAATCTCTACCGGGCTGAAATTCTCAACGTGGTAGTCAAAGACTTCATTGACAATTTGCCATTGGCCTCGTATCAGCGCACGTGGTTTCAGCATGATGGAGCTTTTCCACATTACGGGTTGGTCGTTCGCGAGCGTCTAAGTGAGATGTTTGGGCAACAATGGATTGGCCGAGGAGGACCAGTTCGTTGGCCACCCCGCTCCCCTGATTTTACACCACTTGACTTTTTCTTGTGGGGATACCTGAAGGACAAGGTTTATGCTACGCAGCCCGCCTCACTGGAGGATCTGGTTCAACGAATCCAGGAAGCGTGCCGAGGAGTGACACCAGCCATGCTTGCCGATGTTTTGGCGTCAGTTAGGTTCCGTGCCCAATTGTGTTATGGTGCCTACGGTCGTCACATCGAGCATTTTGTTGATTAACTTTTTTTTTAAACTGTTTGAAGTAACTTGTTTGTGCAGTATGACTGTTTGTAAGCTACAAACAGTTCACCACGTGATTGTGGGTGATTGGTTGGTCCGATTTGGATGATTTTTTTTGTCTTGTTTGTTTTTTTATGCTGAACAAGTTTGCAATTGGGTTTTTTTCTCTATCCCTTACGGTTTTTGAGATAAATTTTGAATCTGTCCTAATTTGCATATTTGGGATGATGAAAAGTGCACCATGGGATAGGCCACGCACAACTTCCTATTCATTGGATTCATCAAAATTGACATATCTGCTTCGGTTCAAAAAATAAAAGGGGGGTTCAGACTTTTGTATTCACCCTGTATAATGTATGGATACCTTAAAGATCACTGGATGATATACACAGTCGAGCCTCATTATTAGGACCATTACTTAATTAGCAGAATAACAACATCTAGACGGCGTGGGAAAGACCCAGTAAGATGCTGGAATTTGTCCACTGCTATCTGGAGGCATACTGCAATAAGTCCGACAGCTGATGAAGGATGTATGATGGAGAATCCATGGAGCGAAGATCGCGCTCGAACTTATCCCAGAAGCTTGAATGGATTTAGCCTGGGAATAAGGGGATCAGGGAAATACTTGAAACTCATGGCCGTGCTCTTCCAACCATTCACGGACAGTTCGGGCATTATGACATGTTGCATTGTTCTGCTGGAATCTCCCATTCGCCCCAGAGAAGACAATACGTAAATATATTTTATCCAAGCGCATGAAAGATTTTCAAAATTCATTTTTCACCATTTGATAAATACGAGGGGTGATCAAAAAGTAAGATTACATTTTATTTCATATGGTCAACTGATAGTACATACATTAGTTCATTTTTCGACATAGTCAGCATATCGGTTTAGGTTTGAATATTCCCTCCTGGTAAAATCCTGTTCTTGCGTGTTCAGCTACGTTGTCGCGAAGTGTTTCACTTCCTCGTCTAAAGCGAATCGTCGTTTCCTAGGTGCTCATTCAAGTGAGGAAAAAGGCGAAAGTCGCTTGGAGCAAGGTTTGGGCTGTAGGGAGAGTGTTCGATGATGTCCCAGCGAAATACTTCAACAGAGTTGGGGTCTTCTGGATTGTATGAGGTCACACGTTGTCGTGAAGGAGTATGACGCCCTCGGTGAGAAGTTCTGGCCGTTTCCTCTTAATTGCTTTTCGCAATCATGTCAAGGTCTCGCAGTATCGTGGCAGAACATGTAAGGACAGGATTTTTACCAGGAGGAATATTCAAACTCATCCCACGAACCGACAAGTACCTAAACCGATATGGAGACTATGTCGGAAAATAACCTAATGTTTGCATTATCAGTTGGCTGTATTGGTTTTATGAAATAAAACATACCCATTTCACTGCACGCATTATAACCTTACTTTTTAATCACTCCTTGTATGAATCATCGCACGGATGAGTTCGAAGATGGTCGAAATCGAGACAATGGCACGCGTTCTAATGGTACAAAGTGTAGGTTTATCTAATCTGCAATAGTGGATACATAAATGATCCGCAAATCGGTTTAGAATGCCTTTCAAAGGTAAGAAGGGACCTAGACAATGCCAAGAAAACATACCCAGGCCATAATACTGCCATTAGCAGCTTGTGTTTAGACAAGGCTGATTCCAGGGCGATTAATTTTGGAAGTTTCGCGCCCAGCCACTCGAAAGATCAGAAGACAAAACTTCGTCAATCAGGAGAGGTCCAATTCCCCAACTACAATGCAAATTCTAGCCGTCTGTGACGTTGCACCTTTGTCAGCATGAATTGCGGTAACCGTGCTTCTGCTTCCGAACCCCAAACCCTACACGTTCGATACACAGCCCGTGTCGACACGTCTGGCAACTCCCTGACGGTGAATTTCTCAAACGTTGCCTGTCGGTCGGCTTGCATACATATTTGCAGTCGACGTTCACCTCTCACTTCAATAGCGCGTGGTATTCCGCAGTTTCAGCACCGTTATTTGAAATAGTGCTGTTTGTCCAATTAGGGTACGGTTTAATCACAGCAGCATTCGAACAGTTCTCAAGCTGCGCATTTTTGGAAAGGGGCCATCCCCTTTTGCAGGATTAATAAATCGCTCATTTTATCCATGACAGCGACGATCGATTTTTACTCTGTATAGACACCTTACTATTTATACCGCCGACTGATGTCTTTTTATTAACTGGCTACGCGGTGTTGACAGCAAAATAAGAGATGGCCATATTTGTGTGGCTCGAATGTGTATATAAAATTTTATATATTCTATGATGAGTACAAAACACATTCCTAAAAATTTTACTGTCATGTGCTTTTTTTTAGTGAGATCCAAAACCAATTTCATCACACAATTATTTTGGTTTGAAAAATAAGCCACTGAATGTTGAAATAAACAAAGCTCTTTATTGAATAAACAGAACTTTACAATCTCGTATTCACATAAAAAATACTTTATCACTTTTAAATCGATTTTAATCAAACCGACTAAATCTAATAATAATAATAATAATAATAATCTGATCGCACCATCCACAGGCAGCTATTGAAAGACTCACCCTGCCTCGTTCACCAGAAACAGACTCAGTCACTCAGAGAATTCTTTTACTCTAAACAACACACATCACCATTACACAAAGCAGTCTGTACGGCTGATACAAAATACACACCTCTGAATCTGAACAGCATGCAGAACACACATAACATTCCTACAACATGCATTAAACTTCAATCATGGCTCGGAAAGCAACTCCACGATAGACATCCTTCTGACCTCAACCAGCCACACGTCGACAAAAAAGCGTCGAACTTTTGGTTGAGTGAAGGGAGTCTCTTTGGGGAAACTGAAGGAACCATGACTGCCATACAAGACCAGGTTATTAACACTAAAAGCTACAGAAAACATTATCAAAGATTCGACTGATGGGTCTTGCAGGAAATGCCATATCGCAGAGGAAACCATCCAACACGTCATATCCAGTTGCAAAATACTCACGCAGACAGATTATCTACACAGACATAACCAGGCAGCCAACATCATACATCAGCATCTAGCTAAGATACACAAGCTAAGGGACATTCACATTCCAGACTATAAATATATCACCGACACTGTCTTAGAGAATACCACACAAACTATATTTTGACAGAGCTATAATCACTGACAAAACTATCCCTCATAACAGACCAGACATTACACTAGTAGATAAGCAAAACAAAGTGACTTACATAATTGATCCCCAACACACACAATTTACAAAAGACATACACTGACAAATCACTAAATATACGGATCTTGCACATGAAATAAAACGCCTTTGGGGAGTTAACAGAGCACACATTGTTCCTATCGTTCTTTCTGCCACTGGGGTTATTCCACGCTCGCTACACAAAAGCCTGTCAACACTAAATTTAAACCCACACTTATACAAAACCTTACAGAAAGCCACAATTCTAAACACCTGTCACATAGTAAGGAAATTCCTACACCCAAACATCAATTCTCCCCCGAGTGCATAGCTTTCCCTCCCTTGCATTTGAGTCCCTTGGGCTTGGCCCTCTCTTGGGTCCGCCTCTGGGATTAGCTTCCGAACTTGATCCGAGTTTGGCTTCCCTAAACAATGACAATAATAATAATTTGTTCAATTCACTTCTAAAAAAAATGTCCACAAATTTTACAGGATTCATATATACATCAGAAATTTTGATTAAAAAAAAGAAAAGAAAATTCAAAATGTCATAGAGCAAAGCAAACTTGGTCTTGGTCCCTCTTTACAGAAGCCATAGTTGGCTTGTGAGTATTGAAAGGACACAAAATTCAAGCTTCAGTGAATTGTAAAATAAAAATAAGATACAACAAGACTCAATGAAATAAGGATTCCTAATCCTCAAATAATTGTGTAAACAAAGGACAAAAATAAAGTAAACAAATTAATATATGCGGGTTAAACAAAATAATAATAATAATAATAATTTCAATTTCAAATTTATTGCCGTTCAAACAGCACTAAGGTGCCAAGACAAATGATTGACAAACCTTTCAAATTCCAAAAAGGATAAAAAGCAAATAAGTGACACCAACAAACAGAACAAAATGAAATGTAATTTATTTGATTTGTTTTCTTTATTTATTTGATTTTCGCTGATGCTACAATAAATATAATAAATAAAATAAAACAAAACCAATTAAATTTAAATAAACAGAGCTATTAGTTAATTAATTCTAAATAATTAATAAAGTAAAATAATACACAAATTGATAAAATAAAATGAGTAAAATAACAATTAAATTTAATAAATTCAATATAATTCATGAATAAAAACTGTAAATGTTTATTATAAAAAATGAATAAAATGAAATAAATTAAAATAAATAGAAAATTTATTTATTTACTTAGAAAAAATTACCAAAATTACCTTGCCGGAGCCTGTATGGCCATGGGCCGACGAGTTAGGTCTCCGGAAGGTTAAGTACAAAAACACGGAACTACATAGAATAAGTAAAATTCGAAAACCAAAATAATGATAATAAACAAACATTCCAATAAAAAATAAATGCTAAGCACTTATACGAGCTAGTAGGATAGAGAGGCTTAGAATTATAAAAAATAGGCAATTCAATAGGAACATAACGCTTGTTACGTTGATGAAAGACCATGTACTTGATTTTATTAAGACTTAACAATAAGTGATTAGCGGAATTCCATTTACTTAGAATAGAGAGAGAGAATGGTTAATAGTAGTTTGGGTAAATTTTCGGTATCTGCACAGTCGCAACCGCGAGTCAAATCGCAAACGAACATGCGACCAAGGTAAGTGAATTTATTTTTTAAAGATTGGGGGGCTGTGCAGATACCGAACATTGTGCAGATACCGAAGATTAACCGTAGTTTGCAAATTCAAGACAGAAACATCAGCAAAAGAGAGGGTAACATCATCAGCATAAAATATCGCAAAGGAGGGAGAAAGGGCATAAGATAGATCGTTAATAAAAAGATTGAAAAGAAGCGGAGATAAAACGGAACGCTCGGGAACTCCACGATTACATATAAGAGGCAAAGAAGATTTGTTAAATATAGATAAAGTATAAAGAGCTTGTCCGAGTGGTGTTCCGGTCTAAATAAACGGGACGGGCTTACTTTAAAACATACATTTATTTATTACGTGAATGGATATGAATATCATGTTACATAAAAGCCATCTTGCTTCAATATTGATACATTGTTAGAAACACCAAGGCAACTGCAGGATAAAGCGTGCTCAAAGCATATGACATTCATTGTTGTGTCTGTGAACACTCAACAGAGCTGTATATACGTATATTACAAATTGATTTAAAATAAAATATTCAATAAAATATTTAAATAATAAAGAGCTGTACAACATGGGCAATTATACCATATTAGGATAAAAATACAGAAGGCATTGCATAATAAGATAAATAGGATGCAAGGTCAAACATGGCTAAATACAGATGATAATAGAAATGAAAACAAATGAATAATTGCAATAAAAGTAGAATAAAACCTTAAGCTCTAAATATTTAAAAAGTAATTAAGTAAATAAAAATATCAAAATCGGAATTGTGCATAATATATATATTGGATCAGCATGTTTATTCGATCGGCATATTAAATCGGCATGTTTATAAAGTTGCGGTTTGAAAAGGACAGAAGATTGCCTATTTCGTCGAGAAGGAGCACAGAAATGGAGACTTTGTACAAAGTCAGTGTTAATGGATCCTTTGAAAATCATCCGTAGAAAAGTCATATCTCTTTGTAATCGGATGTCAGAATGTTATAACATGGTTGTCGTACTTAGGGAACTTTCGCTTGAGATACCGGCGGAAGGTAGATTGCACTCTATGGAGAACGATGTCTCGCTCCTGGGTGCAACCATTCCAGATATCAATACATTACGTAAGATGCAGGAGTATAATGCTTTTATAAAGTAACAGAAAAGTTTGAGAAGTAGAAAAAGTATGTCCATAATGCATAAGTGCCCTTGCACAACGCATAGCTTTAGTGCGTACATGGTCTACACGCGGATCAAAGTGAGCATGTCAAGAAAGACTCCAAGATCACGCATTTGATTGGCAGTCTTAATAGTAGCATTGGACAAAGTATTAACATTGTAAATGGGATTTGTTTTATTGGTAAAGGCAGTAGTAATAAACCGAAAATAATTTCATTCAAATGCATATACTATGCGTAGGTTTTATTTATGATTTATCAGGGATTTTGAGTAAACGAATGTGTAAGAATATTTTCATGAGAAGCAAGTAGAATTGTGGAATCGGACTTCATGATTCCAACTTCGAATATATATACTTGTATCTTTTATAAAACTGATATAGTTTTACAAATTATAATCGGGTAAAGTTCAAAAATACGTCCGAAATTATCTTGATTTACGTAACACTTGAATCTTATATTATAATACCCCATTTCCATTAACTAAATATTCTGATTTCACAAACTAGATTCGCAGATCTTGTTTTAGAATTCCAGTTTAGTTCCACAAATCGAGGTTCTATCTTCTTTTCCGATCGCATTGTGGGTTGTTCGAAATGCTGTATATAATCATCAACTATCTGGGACTATCAACAAACATGCATGGTGGATGCCCAAAAGAAGGCGTAGAATTTATGTTTCTTCTTATTAATCAGGTATCTACTGCTTACTAATCAACAAATTAGCCAATGCAGAACACTGATGCTTTTTTAACAATATCATAATGTACTATTTATTGTAGACAATTACAAAAGTTTTAATCACTGCTCAACCATTCTGCAAAGTGCAAGTGTTTGAATTTTTCTAGTTTTTCTAGTTTTGAATCACTGCCTCTTGCAATCCTGGTAAAGCAAGCCTTTGATAAGAATAATCACGTTAACAGAGACTGATTGTTCGACGGGGATCAAAAGATTCGGGCCTCAGTTTCATTTCTGTCCACTTCAAGCTGTATTTATGGCCTAACCAATGATACCAAACGACTCCTTTAGAATCTGAGATGTTATATAGTCCGTTGAGATTCGCATGATGACACGATTTATACCACCATCCACCTTTGTGAGCTCTGGCACAATTATTTTCACGGTCATATGTAACGAAGGATTGTCCATTGTGGTAATTGAGAGAATCACCTGTAAATATAGATAAAATGATGAAAACGTTTCTTATAAATAGAAGATAATATTTTCATTTTAACATTCACAGGATTTTATTTTCTTTACATTCACTTTAATATAAATCAGTGTTTTAGATTTCTTGATGAAATGAATATTTAAAATTTGGGTTGAAGCACAAAGATTGTGACGTTGAACTTATGTAATACCAACACCACCTAAAGAGAAGGCCTGTTCACTGAAACGTCATACAACGTTACACGAGGCTAAAGAAAAATACAGGCTCCGGCACTGAAAAATCACCTGATCAAAATAGGTCTACCAACAATCCAACCTCCATTGTTTCCAACAAAGGAAAAAACACAGACACTTACAAGATGGAAACCATGAAAGTTACATTGTTAATAGACCTACCTTGGTCAGATTGACTTTTCAGTGTCAGAGCCTGTCTTTCTCGTTAGATCGGCCTCGGTGGCTCAGTGGTTGCGTGAGCGCCTCTAATGCCCGAGGACGCGGGTTCGACCCCGGCCGAGGACGATGAGGATTTTTTCAGGGGGAAAATCCTGAGATCACGCACTTCTTTCGGAAGGGAAGTAAAGCCGTTGGACCCGTGTAGTCGTTTGCCGGCTGCACGTTAAAGAACCCTTGCGAGGCAAAATCTAGGCCCCTATAACGCCATCCTGAAATGACCACAGCAGTTGAAAAGGACGTTAATACCAAACAAACCAAACCAATCCTTTCTCGTTAGCCTCCATGTTACATCTTCAGCAACAACGGTGTTGTATTATTGAGATGAGGAACAAATGGTTACAACGATGTCATTGTATTGTTACTAAAGTATATAATGAACCGGCCCTAAATCTCGCCCTCTGATGATGTAACAATGTATGACGTTTCAGTGAAGAGGCCTTCTCTTTAGGTGGCATTAGTAATCGACCCTTCGCCTACTTTATGCATGACGCCAGCGCGCCTGCGCTCAGGAGGCTAACCGAGTCAATAATACTTCCGCCCGAGTTTCCGCTATCGCTTTTCCACTATATTACAGTTAATTATTATAATAGAATCTTAATATTTTAACAAGTGTATTTATTTTGATATTTGTTTGTTTATTCTATTTTATTGATTTTATTTACTGATTTATTTATTTTAACTTAATTTATTTTATGTTTTTTTTAATGTATTTATTCATTTACATTTTTTTTAAAGTTTTATATTATTTTATTTTCATTTTATTCATTTATTATGAAATAATGATCAATTTATAATTAAGTTTAATTTACCGTTCGTATTGAATTTATTATAATTTTTTCCTATATTATTATTAAAGTGGGTTAGATTATCGTTGTACAAAGCCAACGAAAACCTTGGAACTGATTCCGCGGGGGATTATTGGATCGAGTCCAGGGACAAACAAAGATAAACAAACACCCATGTCCTCGGCGGGATTTGAACTCGCGACTGTATCTTCAGATAGTGATGAGACCAGCGATTTAGCGCTCTCGGCCACCGATCTGGCATTTCTTATGTTACGCATTTTATTACTTGCTTTAAAATGTTATTAGTCTTTCTGTTTATTTAATTTTTTTTTTATTATTACAAATCGCGTCAACAATTTTTAGAAAAGTTTAATAAGTGAATTTTACTCCTTTTATATGTGATTTATAGTGGAATACAAGCGGGATGAGTGGAGATTTATCTCCACCGTGGTTTTAAATATTGAGTACTCAGGCCTTCCGGAAGTTGTTTTGACTCCGTTGAAGTGTATCGCGCATGCGTCTTGACGTCATGCATAAATTAGGAGAACCCCTAATAGAAACACCCGAGTCTACGAGATAACAAGGCCTGGAAGCGGAAAAGTCACCTGACTATACGGGTGCTAGCAACAATCCCTAGAAATAACTTAATCTAACTTAGTGGTAAATAAATAAGAAATATAAACTGGAGATGAACCTCCAAACATCAGGTAATGATGTTTTTTGAAAAATGTTAGGAAAAATTCTGCTATCTGGATTCGAACCAGGAACCTCGTGGGTCATATGCTCGACATCTCTATCAATTAAGCTATCGCAGACAACCGTACAGCCATGTTGTCACTAACTTAGTGCTGTAACGCACTAAAATACTGAATATTATTAAAGAGTGATTCAGTCATTATGTATGTAGGTAAGTCACTTTATACATTTCTCATACACAAATTGTCTCATCTAAAGTGAATCAATGGCTAACTTCTAAAATACAAATCTGACGCAGTACTTGAAATGGAAGAATTATTGTACTTTTATGTGAAGGGTTATATATGTATTCCATTTCCAAAAAAGAAAAAAAAAAACCGACACCATTTTCGAATATGGAAGTCAAATTAGAAATGTGCAATGGAAACCCCTATTTTTAAACTTGGTGCGAGTAAATTCCCCGATTTCCTAAGCAGAACGCAGCAAACCGTACATTTCTATTGCCTTCTGTTTTTCGTCAATTGATTTTTCAAATCGTTGCTCATTTTTTGGACACCCGGTAGATCTAAGGAGAAATCGAATGAAAATGTACTATTAATTTACGACTTGTTCCTGTTTCGTCCAAGTAATAACATCTATAAAAATCTCTATATCATTCAGATATATATTGTTTAGAATCGAGTACAATCGCCATAGAAGACTTCACTTCGGTCGTGCGGTCTTTTTTTTTTTTCTAAGTTAATTGAATGGTTGAGAACCATGTGAGCCAAGTGCCATTTTTTAATAATTGAGAAACTGAAGGTTAAAGTTTATTAGCTAATGTATGAGCTCATGTTTTGCGAATAATTTAAACATCTATAATTTATAATTCAAGTGATGGAAATGGGACATTTGAATATACAGTGATTTAAATTTGGCGCCTTGCAGGCCTCTTTTTAGGTGGCGCGGTGAAACACACATCGTTCAGTAAAGTCAACGCCCCCTAGAGAACAGGCATCTAGGTGGTATTAGTAAAGCAGTGTAATGCCTTTAGTCATCATGCTGCGTTGATCTGAAGTGCATTGAGCTTTTGCTGTGGAAGTATTCTACAACCCTAGCGTCAATGAACTTTGGACACCTACAGAATTTTGGATAAGTACAACGAAACTAATTGTAAACGAATGAAAATTACTTTATTGAGTGCACAGAGCTTTAGTACAACTGTGATATAGCATTTTAACATAAAAAACACGAGAAAATTAAATAAGCGACTTTTTGTAATGTTCCGCTTTCAACACGTTGCAATGAACTTCGTACACCGTACCGTTTATTGCACATTACCACTGAGTGGCGTCACGTTTCTGACGAATGACGCTCCGAAGTCGTTGAGGCATGCTGGACACTAACTTCTGCGTTGTTTCTACTGGAATTTTGTCCCACTCTTCGGAAATACACGCCTGCAACTGCTGCAGTGTTCGAGGCTTCCGCTGTCTGACTTTTCGTTTTAAACTGCGCCATACATTTTCAACGGGTGACAGATTTGGGCTGCAGGCAGGCCAGTCAAGCACCCTGAAACGCTGCTGTTGTAACCAAGCCTTGGTGTTCCGAGCAGCATGAGTCTTCGCGTTTTCCTGCTAACAGATGCTTGATCTTCTATTGAACAACTTTTGGCGGGATGGACGCAGATGCTGTTGAAGAATGTTTATATAGGCAGCAGAGTTAATAGTGCCCTCGCAAAAGTGAAGCGATCCTGTCCCGGCTGCACTCATGCAGCCCCACACCATCAGCGATGCAGGCTTCTGAACTTTCCTCTGGTAACAGTCGGGATGATTACTTTCGTGCTTGGTCCTTAGCACCTTGCGACCGTTGTTGTCATACATCACTGCAAAGGTGGACTCGTCGGACCACAGAACACTATTCCACTGAGCAAAGGTCCACTTTAGATGGGTTCTGGCCCATGCTACCCGGCGACGCTTAGCTACAGTGCTCATAAATGGCTTCCTCTTTGTAGCGTATAAGTAATAGTTGCATCTTCTGATGTAACGGCGGACTGTACTTTCGGATATGGGTATATGAAAATATTCTCGAGCCCAAACAGTCATTTCACTTATGGGAGCATGCCTGTTTTTCACAATATAACGTCGAAATACTCGTAGGTCCCTAACATTCAATAATCGCTGCTTGCCTGGTGCAGTTTCTGGTTCTGTTTTCCCGATTTCTCTGAAACGCTTGATGATCCCATTAACAGTAGAGAGTGGAACTGATAATTTATGGGCAATAAGTCGCTGAGATTTGTTATTCTGGAACTGCTGTATAATTTTTTGCCGTATACACGTTCCTACTGGTTTACCACGTCCCATGTTTCAAAACAACACGAATACTGTCCTCTGTCGCGTGGACGGTGCTTTTAAAGCCTGATGCAAAGCATTCTGGGCGTTTCTACAGCCTTCAGGAAAGTTCTATATGCTGGCGACCCCTTGTGTACGAAGTTCTTTGAAACCTGTTGACAACGCAATTTTACATAAATTTGAATAAATTATTTCACACCATTAAATCGATTCTAAATCGATGTTGATATTGTTACATATACTCAGCAAATCTATTTTCATTAGCCTGCAATCCTCTGTATGCTCTTTTCACTGTGTTTTTAGCCAAATTATTTGGTGTCCGAAGTTTATTGACTCTAGGTTTGTACAAAAACAATGATTCCGCTACTGTAATGCAGCGACTTTTTGTCGATATTTTGACATTGGAAGGAATGAAAAGGTTCCGATATGCCAAATATTGAACTGGGTCACACAATTCAGATCTAGTGCAACCATTGTCAACAATAAGCCTACTGGTCGCTCTCGAATTAGTTGAGGAAAGTCCTGAACAACGAGCGGCAGCGTGCCTTACCTCCAATGAAGCTCACCTGAATGATGTTATCTTTAAAAAGTGACTTGAAAACGAAATGGTTTTCCACGTTTTTTAAAATTGTTTACCTAATTATTATTTAGTTTTCATTTAAGTGTTCATTAACGTAGTGCCTGGAGTAAGATAGAGATCTTTGAAAATTTCTTTACAAATTCATTTATGATTCTCGGTACGAATTAATTGATATATCACATGCGACAAATTGGTATTAAAAATTTCTAACGGTTGAATAAAAATACGTACTATTAAACCGATTTCGACTATTTCCTAATTTGTACAAGCCGTGAACCATATTTATTGAATGGCGAAAACAGATTTTTAAAATGTTTTATAAATTTCGAAAAAATCGATACGACAGATTGACGGACGGACAGTCAAATGGACGGTCGACAGAGCATCATCAAATTGATTGATGTATCAAAATGCCAGTATCTTAGTACGGAAAAAGTCTAAAGGAGTACATAACGGTACCATTAAACTGGTACAATTGAACAGTCTGTATATTATACATTGTTTTACAAATTTATACAGGTGAGTTTAAATTCGCGCAAATCAAAGCTTAGCTGCCGGTAGAAGTACCAGTTTGAGAATTTAAATGAAAGTAAAGTATCACAGATTAGTTGAAATGTTGGCTTTTATTTTTACCAGACAAACTTCTGCGCGTCTTTTCCCGGGGATTGTGGCCCCCTCGCTCGCCAGATTTTTCACCCCCTGATTTCTTCCTATGGGGTTATCTGAAAAATGTCAATAGTCCGCATACGATGTCTGAGCTGAAAACGAACATCACAACAGCCATTTCTAACATGAATACTGCTATGCTTTTCAAAGTCTCACGAAATCTGGTAAAATGAACACGCTTTTGTATTCGCGAAAAAGGACGTCATTTCCAAAATTTATAGTAACACCTAAAGTTTGTCTGCTAAAAACAAAAATCAGCATTTCAACTAAACTTTACTTTCATTTAAATTCTCAAACTGGTAATTTTACGGGCAGCTAAACTTTGATGTTCGCGACTTTAAACTTGCCTTGTATTTAGAGCCTTAAAATACACTATAAAATATCTTGACATAATAAGGAAAACCATTTGAAGTTCTAAAAGGGTTAATTGAATTTTAAAGAACACTAGATAATATTGGTGTTTATTAATAATAAGCATTATCGAATAATCTTAACCTGCGTCACCACTGTAAGAACTAATCTCCAAAGTGTAATTTTCTTCAGGAGTTCCAAGACGAAATCCATTGTAGGCGGCGTATCTTGTATTTCCTTCGAAGTCTCCCATGTCTACCCTTAATTTTGATGATACTCGATTGGTTAGAGCATGAATATTGTCGTTACCTACATTGACAAGAAAAAAGAAAACAACATTGATCTATGCATTTTAATTGATCATATAATAATTTTGATTCATATTTCGATTTTATAAGTTAAAAATATGAAATGTTATCTGATAATATATTCTTATAATTATTTTTCAGACATCTGCTTTAAAGATATGAAAATAATAGTGCAATCACAATTTAATCCTCGCCACTATTTTTCATTAGATATTGAAAAAGGAGAAAAATTAAGATATTTATTTATTTACCGTTCATTATTACCATAATGAAGTTTATTGAGGAATTATGGAAATTAAAGGAATTTTATAGTAGAATATTCTGGAAGGTTTTTATTTATTGTGGTCTTATTTTCTGACTATCACTGCCATTTGTGGAGAGATTTTGGAGTAACAAAATCACCATAAGGATCTTCATGAAGTGTAAGTAAAAAAAGATTTTGAACAGAAATCTATAGTGAAGCACATTTTTGTTAAAACGTTCGTATATTGTGCGACTTATACAGGGCAAGTCAAAATGATGGACTCGATTTCAAATATTTATTCCGAGCATATATTTCTTTACGATTTTTCTTGAATTTTAGCTAGAGTGGGAAAGGTGGAAGGAGGGGTATTCTCCTGTGAGAAGAGTACATGGGGAAAAATCTCCTCCCGTTACATCTTGGAATTTTTATTTACACCAACACTATTCAGACAGAATAACCGAGTTCAGAACAAATAAGGTGCGATTTATATAAAGGTGCGACTTATAGCCCGGTAAATAGGTAATCTCAAATTAATAAATGAAAGGTTTTAAGAGGATTTTTTTTTTCACGCCAAATCTCAAATTGCAGAGATTGAAATAATTAGCATTTATAGATTACATCTAGGGTGACAAAAAATAACAGAATAACAGATCATTTTTGACGTAGAAACGTCCTAGCATTTTATGGGTAATATAGGATGACAAGAAATGATAGAGACCCCTCCATGACATAGATACGTCTTATATTTCGAAACTCGGATCCCAGGCTTAATTCGCGTATGTCTCAAAAAATATTGATCACGAAAAAGTTTAAAAACGTGAAGGCAATTAATGATAGAAAAATGAACGATATTACATTCGATTGAGCATAAACAAAGCATGTTTAAGACGTTTAAGAGCCTGAATGACTTTCTGCTGACATTATCGCTAATGCAATAGCATTGCAAAATTCAGTGATGAAAATGCGCACAGGGGACATTAATTTGATTCCTAATTCATATGATGATTGTCCTTGTTTAGCAGCAAAAGCAAACTTCAGAGGCACATTCTCCTGTAACTTTTGTCAAAAAGAAAGTTTTCAATCTGCAAAGTTGAATTTGTTGCAAAACAAGAAGCAATGAAATAGGAATCAAAACGGCTGCTTGCAACACTGATTGCCCATACTTTCTTTATACAGTTCTTTACTCTATAAAGCTATAGTACGCCCTCTATTGGTGGTTTTTGGAACTAACTTTTTTTTATTTTGAAAAAAAAATCCCATCTTGTAATTAGGGCATTCCCAAAATTTCATGATTTTCTGATGAATAGTTTTTGCTGTAGCGGGCTACGAAATTTTAAATTTAATTTGAGGCACCCTGAATATTACGTTTAACAGCGCTAGTGGCAATTACTGTGTGATCAGTGTATTTCGTAAAAACAATACAATTTATCCTTTGCCAGAGAAAATCAATCTATGATTCGAAGCTATCTTTACTCGTTAACTTTCTGATGCCCGAGTACGCGGGATCGATCCCGGCCGAGGACGACGAAGAATTTTTCAGCGGGGAATCCTGAGATCATGCACTTCCTTCGGAAGGGAAGTAAAGCCGTTGGTCCCGTGTAGTCGTTTGCCGGCTGTACGTTATAGAACCCTTGCGAGGCAAAATTTGTGGCCCCTATAACGCCGTCCTGAAATGACCATAGCAGTTGAAAAGGACGTTAGTACCAAACAAACAAAAACAAAACATTACTCATTAATTTGGCTCCCTAAATGATGAATGAAAATAAAGTATCATTCTTCCTCTCTCCTGCTATTAATTAAAGGTAAATAAAGTTCAATATTTAAAGGTAAACTCCACGGAAAAATTCGACTATTTTTTTTTTGCATCATAACATTAATCCAGGTTAATAAAGTATACAGCATTCAAAATTTTTCAATTTATCCTAATATTTTATTTTAAAAAATGCCTCGGAAAATTGAAAATTGGTCCTTTGATCATCCATCCCTTCTCCCGAGAACACGGCGGAACACGACGCGAGAACCTGCCGCTTGAACCTCGGGGAATTTCGTCGCTGAGATTCTAGTCGCTTTCAATTCTAGTTTCGCTTCGAACGATTTTACATATAAGATTTTACCTGTTTTATGTCAGAATGCCTTCAATTCGTTCTCTGTTTGGATGTGTAAATAGACAGTTGGATAGAAATTTCACATTTCATAGATTCCCACAATAAAATCAGTGTACTGTATTAGATTTTGACAGCGAGAAACAGCATCGTGTGCTCAGCGCATTTTGAAGCTCCATGCTTTGTCTACGCCCCCGCCGTTTTAAATTCAGTATCAATTCAAACAAGAAATTCACTGAAACTAGATCACGGATAAGGTGAAACTAGATGCTTTTCCAACTCTGAACGGGCCTGGCGCTCTTCAAGAAAAACGACCGCAACAAGCATATGCTAAACAAACGGGAAACTTGCCAGAAACTGTGGACTAGGAGCGACCAAATAAACAAGGGGAAACCACGATTCCACAAAGAGCATTTATTAGCCTGCTGAACATCTTGTGTCACGATGACGAAGGCGGCTTGGCCGTTGAAATGCGCATCCGTGCTAATAAATACTCTTTGTGGAATCGTGGTTTCCCCCTTGTTTATTTGGAGGCATATGCTGCTTGGCGAGGGAATGAGGTAGGCATCCCCATCTGTTGTGTAGGGATGCGCACACGCCAACCTGGCAAGCAGAAGATCCGTTTCAACGGTTTAATGTATAGAGACGAAAATAGATGATCCCCCTTCAACTGTTCTTGATAGAGCTGTATACTGTATCGCAGAAGTTGCAGTAGCATTTAATTCTGCTAACGGCCCATGTATATCGCGGTCACTTTTATCAAAATCGTTGTCGTCACTATCGGTCTTGTCCATTGAGATGCCTTGACAACAAACCGATAGCGCCTGCGATAGCGTACAATGTGTGACGTCAGGATTTCGAAACTTCTTCCCACTTCCTTAGTAATAGAAGGGACTCCCTTCTATTACTATGGCACTTCTCCGAAACATGGCGTCAGTGTCGACAGCAGGGGGAGAGAAAAAATGAAAGTTTTTCGGATATTTTATTAATTTTGAGTTCGAATTCAGAATTTTTATACATGCTACGTTGTTATTCAGGCCTTCATCTTTCATTTTAAGCAAAGTTGTTTTGAGTGTAGAGTTTACCTTTGAAGTTTTTTTCTTTTTTTTTTTACTGAAAGACAGAAAGGGTGTTTATTACGAAACTATTATGAAGTAAATATTGAAGTAATTGATGCTTTAGAAAATCAATTATAATGTTAATTTTTTTTTTCCACAGCACCAATTGCAATTTTTTTTTGTCAGAATTTACACTTCATGAAATTTAAAATCTAAGGAAGAGCGCCTAAAATACCGTACAGGCGAGAGAATTTGTATTCGAATATTAAGAGATTTGTTCGTAAACGTTTAAAATATAAATCTATTATAATCATTTCATAATTATTTTTTATCAGTCAATCAATCAAGAAGTTATTATTAACGGTCCTTTATAATCATCCCAATCCAATCATCATCCTTCATTGAATAGAATATTAAAAGCAGGGGTGTAGTACTTCAGTCGAGCCAGGGCCCGGTCGAACCTGTATATTGGGGTGGATCCAGGAGGCCTGGTTGTCAAAGTTCGAACCACGGCTATAATTCGCTACAATTTTGCTAATCCTCTGCTTAAAAGGTATAATACGATAATAAGTATGGACACTTACCCAACCAGAATTCCTCCTTAAGGTTTCCAAACCCTTTCGTGTAATCATTCCAATTCCTAGCGAAGTCAGTAAGTGGTAGAAATGGCCCTCTTCGTTGGAAAACCTTAATAAAAATTGAATATATTCCGATAAATAGCCAGTTCAAAATTTAAGATACGAATGTTCTTGAAACTTCGAAAAATATTCTAAATTAAAATTTACTGTCCAACCACCGCCATCGGTTTCCATATCGCAATAAACTTTCATCTGCTTCGTAGAAAAATAAGTGAATGGGACATTGATTGTGTAAACATCGGACGATTTCATACCTGGCATGTGAAATAAAGTATATTAGAATAGAAAAATTTAAATACATATATTTACCTGAATATAACTACTTAAATAAATTTTTATCTGACCTGCGTTGAATAAATCTGCGCAATCGGCCGGTTTGATGGCGCACGATTCTCGTCCGATCATATCTCTCGATTCGTCTTTCTCTTTCATTTCTTCTGAATAGTTAAAACATCTTTTCTTTGTGTCTTTAATTGCATAGTGCTTATAACAAAATTCTTCAATAGCATTTTCTTCTAGAAAAGTTTAAGGCTTTAATTACAGTTTATAAATAAAAGTATTGTTTTTAAAATTACTATTTAGATATGAAACTTACGTACTAATTTAATCTAAATAGACTGCACACATAAAATGAAAAAAATAAGTATAAAAAGTGAAATCAAATGTTAGGTTTGAGATACACAATGTTTATTTAATAAACTTCACTTTCAATATCCGTCTATTTCATTGTTGAACTGAAGTTTTAAAATTAGTTTACTTTCGAAAAGGGCCTCCACAGTTCTTTCTCGTACAATTTTCAAAATATTATGCAAATCGTTTGATAATAATTATAAAGGGTTTATCTTTTTAAAAGTAAGGACTCGACTAGATGAATGCTTCTTAATATTTATTAAAAATTTACTTTGAACATCAACATAAAAGAATATAATTTATTTGACCATTATTACCTTTCTATTGCTTAAAGAAATTCTACGATCAAAACAACTTTATTTAAAATGAATGAAAGCTGAACATATTAGCAATCTCTTACAATACTTAAAATTTTTTTCCAAAATCTCTAAATATATAACGGGTATTATAAACGCCAACAAACCGGAAGATGCTTCATACTTTTATAAAAAGTCGTTAACGTGATTTTTCAATTGAAATATATTTAATTTTATATCTTTAGATAATTCAGAAAACTCTGATGGATGAAGTACTTGTAAGATCTCACTCGAATAATAAGAAGGAGGAAAATGGAGATTTCATTTAAATTTCTAACCTTTAACTATATCTTCTAACGTTGAGAGTGCGTGATGGAGAGGCATTCTCTCGTACTCACGGGTGACCACAGACATTTCTTCTTCCTCACATTCAATTCCATAACAAAGGAGCAGAATCACCAAAATCACATTAATTTTATTAACAAATTCCATGATAGTCTTTTCTGCGGAAACAAAATGTTGCTGTATATAATAATATTCTTCATTTTATTATCTATCTCCCAAAAATGAATGTTATCCCAATGAATCTCAATATATATAAATAGAATAAAATTTATATAAATTATACATAAATATAAATATTTCTTGAAAGTAAAATATCCCCAAAATGAATGTAAAATGTTATCATTTATAACAAAATAAAACTGAAAAAAAATATTCGGACATTTAAAACGTACAACTACATGTATTTTAAATTTTAAAATATCTCAATGTTTTTAATATTATATTGTTATAATTGGTGACATTTTACGTTCATTTTTGGGATATTTTATCATTTTATGTGGTTCATTGTGTAGATAAAGAACAGTTATAATTTTGAAGCAGCTCGACATTATCCACGATTAAAGCTATTGAATTATAATCGTTTACCTTTTCTGTGGAGCCGTTTCTATGTTTTTCTTCTTTTGATCTCTGCTAATTCAGCTGTTTGTGAAGATTCCAGTATTTATAGGAGATGTTTGATGAACTTTGATATGCTCGAAACTGCCAATTCATCTGATTTACTTAACTTGGTCTTCTAAGAATAAGCACGATATGTTATCTTTTAAAATTATTTTAAAATTAGGTTTTCCCGTTTGAGTTTAGTCATTATACGTTTGTAATCTTCTCAAATTTCAATGGCGTATTTTTCATTAATACTGGATTTCCCCATCTTTTTTTTTCCATCATTTTTTACAAAGCTCGTGGAAGGAGTGTGCAATGTAGGAATTTATTTTTTAACCAATTTTACCAATTTTTCCAAATTGGATTAATTAAATCATTATCTTAATAAGTGATAGGCTATTTAAACGAATTAAGAATATTCATGATGTTAATAAACATTTTCAGAAATTTCAGAATGCTCTCATTTTTACTATTGCACCATAAGGATGCCACGGAATACCAACAAAGAGGTTGTCAAAGCAAATGGCAATCCAAACGAGGGCTCTCAATTGTTGGCAACGTGGCGGTTCTGCACTGTCTGGCGCTGCTGAGCTCGAATATTAAAAGCAGGATTCCGCAATATCTTAGCTGTTTTAAACACGCCTGTGAAATTTTGATCACTAACATAGCTTCTCGAAAAAATTCATTCTATATAAATCGATTCTATATATGGGAGTCGATTTTTATATAGAAGACTAATTTTACTTGAATGGAGAAGAAATTTTTTATTATATTTCAGTGTTGTTTTTTTTTGTAAAAACATCTAATATTACTGAAATGAAAAATAAGTTTCCGATTAAATTTTTAATTATACAGGGCAACACCACCTACAGTAGATAAAAAGGCCTCCGCACTGAAACGTCATTTATTTTTAGCGCACATTAAAGCGGCCATGGTTAATCTGGTTAATCCTATTTCTACCAATAATAAGACCTAAACTTGTCCTTCTAATGATGATATAATAATATATGACGTTTTAGTGTGCAAGCCTGCTATATCTAGGTGGTGTTGTACAGGGTGACTAAAAAGTCTGTTGCACCCCTTCTTCCCATGCAGAAAATTAAAATATCCGAAATCTTACAGCCAATTAATAAGAATTCCAGGGTGGGCTATCTGTTGGCGTCCTTCCGATGACCTGACATGCAAATTAGGGCACAAACAGAATTTCTTTCATTAAGGCCCTCGAATCGCCTAAAAAGAAACAAGTTACAAACTTAAATCGTCTATCGGTTGCTAAATAGTTGCCGCCCATGCATTTCAATTAGCATCCGCACACAACATTACTAGTTGGTAACCAGTTTGCAACGTGTCGGTGATCAATCAGCCGCAACTCGACATGCAGAGTCGCTTTGGCGTTTTATTTCTAGTTTGTTTTGTAAATGCCAACGCGAAACGCCAAAAATGGTAGAACAATCTTAGAATTTAATCTAGGATCTTTGAATTTAGACTAGACAACTCTTGCAGCAACAAACACTCTGGATTTACTAATTTTCTCAATTTAGTGGTGAACCCACTACCTCCTTTACTTCTACCGAATTTTCCTTTTTCTATTTTAATAATAAATGATATTATCTTCATCACTTGAATCACTAGACATTTTTAAAACGATAACAACAATAGCTTTAATCACAATAATAAAATTATAATTTAAACATTATTATAACAAAGCCACGATAATCAAGAAGTAATTTCGCATGTGTCCCGCGGGCAAACGAAAGCACAATAGTCACTGAATTTTATACACTTTCAGTAGCATCGTGTGCCATTCATAGTTGATACAAGTAATTAGTTGATGGTTTATATTTCTAATTAGCTTGGTTTCTTTTTAATAGTTTAGTGTGCAGAGGGCCCAAGATAAGACAAATTTCCAATTGCAAATTTAATTCGCATTTAGTTATGAATACAATAAAATAAACCCGCATTATAGTCGGATAACTATAGTCTGGTCCTGTTATCTATGAAATAAAAACCAAGCGCGCGTATCAATCTGCGTTGAAAGAGAAACTGAAACTATTATAAGCTATCTGCGTGATGGCCTGTATTTGAAACTATCCACTAACTGAAAAATGCACAACAATTTTAACACGGAAAAAAACAGACACATACAAGGTGTTGCGGGTAGGTTGCTTGTTATGCATGCGTTTATCCCGTACTATAACGTCTGTTTCCCGTAATTGCGGAAAAGTCCTCAATAAGCAACTCCAAACCACCTCAAACAAATGGCCACAAGCTGAACCGTGAAGAAAGACTGTGCTCTTACGTGCTAAAAGTGTTAACTAGTAGAAATCAATTACTGGATACTCTAAACTCTGACTAAATACTGTGGCTTTATTCTCGAGAATAATATTTGTTTATATATACAACAATTAGATTCAAATATCTTCGCTTTTAAGCTAAAGTTCGTTATTAAGTAGCGGAAGAATGGAGCTACTTATTGATTTCACAATGTCAGTCTGTCTGTCCGTCCGTCCGTCCCCTTTATAATTTCCGCATTTTTTGAGGTAGAAGGTTGAAATTCGGAATGTAGCTTACTATGGGCATGTGCACCTTCGCTATTTAGTTTGGTTTTTGATTGGCCCACTGGGGTCGGAGTTTCGGGGGCGGAAATTAGACGGGACCAAAGGTCTACGCGTATTTATGCATATAAAGGAGTGAAATTCGGTATGCAGATTCCTCAAAGCAAAATCAAAATCACTGTAAAGTTTGGGCCAAATTTTCCTAAAGGGTCGGAATTGTGGGGGTGGCAATCACTTGGTCTTGAGAACTTTATGGCAACATTTAGGGTGTGATATATTATTCGATCGAAAATGGTGAGAAAGGAAAGAAGATAGGGTTCTTTTAGATTTTCTAAATACAAGGTTCGAGAAAATCAATTTTTGATTAAAAAAATGGGGGATGAAAAAGTGCAGATGAAGGAATAAAAAAAATACATGAACTCAGGGCTTCCGCTACTTTCCTATACCTTCCTCGGGAAGCTTAATTTCTTGTTTTTCAATAAAATATCCCACAAATCTTTTATGGCCCATCTTTTATGGAAGTGAAAACATTCAATGTTTGCTTCAAATGGTTGGCTTCAAATGTTATCACTTCCGACTACGGTAGCCTCCAGGTTTTTTTACAGTCTCTTGTTGTTATTCTAATATAATCTTTATTTTAATGCCGCCCACATTCGCCAGAAAAAAAAATAAAAATTTCAGCAAAAATTAGTATTTAACGGATAATTACTTCCCATCTTCTCTTGTAAATTATATATTTAACTAACTTATGCAACTTGGTTTTAAACTTTCACGCAAATTACAAAGATTTACTTTTTAGTTTTTAAACGGAGTCTGAATTTCCCCAGAGGACTAACTCCCTTGGATTGCGGTTGTATGTTTTTGGCTAGATCAGTTATCGAACTTTGATTCTTTATTTTTTTTCTTCACTTTGTTTGAACAGTTAAGTTTCTAAAAGGTTGGATCTCTAATTAAGATTATTAATGTTCCACGTAGTTAAAATAAGTCCTTTCCTTTTTTTGTAGACTTCAGTTGGAAGTCAATACGGAGATACATCGCCTGACCAACGGGGAAGGTAAGTGGAGGGGGGAGTACTACTACTAGCGGGTTAATTAGTCATATTAGTGAGGGCGTCGATCTCAGCCTACGGGATACCTCTGTTTCATCACATCGGTTGTCGAAAAACTAACAGCACAACGTCCAACCTGGTCTTGATCGCTTCTTGGGAATGAAAGTAATTACCAAATGTTTCTCTATACAGCGACCAACCCCAACTTTGGCCTAACTGCTATTGGTTGAAACCGAACAACGCTTTCCAAAGAAAATAATGAATGCGCAACATGAGATAGTGCTCATGTCATTCGATTGTTGATTTTTTATTGGCTTAAAATAAGAGGAAAAAAACTAGCGGGAAAACCCCACGAATGCGATATTTGCCTGGAATGCGGTGCGACCCTGCCAAAATGGCTGAAACGATGGTTTCGCTAAAGTGGCTGGAATAGTTTCTATTCTAGTCACTGTAGTTTCGCTTCATGCTTCAACATTTGTTTACATCGGTGGCTCGTTGCTAGGCAATGAAGCCGCTTTCGTATTATTACGCATGGTGATGTGCCTGACCAATAGGAGTTAGGCCAAAGTTGGGGTTGGTCGCAGTATAGTGATTGTCCTCGACAAACGAATCTTTTACGGGATAGTCCGGGTCACGTTCCATCTCTCCTTTTCAGACTCTCTGCAAAGAATAAAAAAACAAACGGTAGCTTCTGACAGAATTTAACTAACATGGCCGAAGTTATTTTGCCCGTACCAGAAGAATGCGGTGGACAACGCAACGAACATTAGAGAAAAATTTCTCCCTCGACGTCCATCTCTCATTTTGTTGGCCGCCTTCGAGCTTTCACATTAGCGTATCCAGACCTCACGATGTAGGCGAAAACTCGACCAGAATCCGAGTCTCAAGGCTGAAACTTGGAGTCCTTAACGTCCGCGCTCCATTCTTCAAGCAGAAAAAACTATATTGCCATCGACTAAAAACTCCTAAAAGCTTCTTCCAATCTTCTGAGACATAACCAACGCATTGTAAACGACGACGCGCGCTCTACAATGAAATTCTCGGGTAAGTAATTTTTCATTTTCAAAACTGACTCGATTAAAACTTGCAAAATATTTTTTTAATTCATTTTATTTTCCACTATCCTGTTTCATTAAATAAAAGTTGCTGTAATTCCAGAGTTCATATTCAACCTTTTTTCATTTCTCTTTGTTTTATTGGCAGGTCCTACTACAAATTGTTTCCAGGCTTCCACAACAGGATTTATTTTCTTGCAAATCGGGGAAAAATCATCATAAAAAACTTCTTTGGTTTAAAAAAACATTAACGGAACGTCAAAGTCCATTTTTGGTGTTACAAAGATTTTTTTTTTTTAAATTATTTTATACAAGGTTATTCCTTGCGGGATTTTATCAATGGATTGTACAAAATCTTTGATAGAGCAAAAACACTCATACCAGCAGATACACAATCTCTCCAAGTTTGTATCTACAACAGGTCCATGGCGTGCCTGTAGAATTCCGTACTAGAGGGTAGGCGAAACGGTAAGCAACAAATATGGCAGCACTCATTGGTGAAAGAAGGCGTTTTGCGAGGACAGTGCGAGATATCACACTGAAGCATCGACGGATAAAACTATTCATGAGTGGTTCAAGAAATTTAAAGAGACCATTTGTCTGTGCAAGGATCATCGGTTGAGGCATTCAAGCAGGCGAGACAAGCAATCACTAGAAGCCCGGAAAACGTCAACAATCGTGCAAATACGAGGGTTGGGCATAAGTCATGGCAACTATTTTTTTTCTTGTAGATTTGTGAACGGATCACAAACGTATATGTGTCGTGTGGAAGTTCTGCAGGCATAGTGTGTATGCAGAACAACAGATGGCTCTGTGATAGCTGGTAGTAGCGCAGCGAGGGCTGTGAAATCAATCAGTTGGTGAGTGTCGTGCGAGATGGAAGTAACCCGTGTTGAGCAGCGCGCTTACATCAAAATAGCCGTTCTCCGAGGGAGAAATGCGATGGAGCGTCACAGTGAATTCGTGGAACCATTACGTGGTAGGCGGTTTGCAACATGAGAGGACATTGCTAATGCTGTGCGCCAACAGGTGACCTGATTCACACATGGTGCGGCAAATGCTGAGGCTGATGGTATTCAGCGCCTTCCACATCGTTGGCAGCGTGTGGTGACAGTAACAGGGGACTACTTTGAGGGTCTTTAGGCCCAGGTTTGTCATGTCAACTTTGTGTACTGTGTTGTCATTCTTTTGCACCGTGAAGGCCATATTGTCCTGTATACTACCGTAATAAATTAGTGTGTTACGATATTTCAGTGCTATATGTCACATTTTCCAACCGGACTGGTATCTTCAAAAAAAAAAAATAGTTGCCATGACTTTTGCCCCAATCCTCGTATCTGGTGTACGTGTCCACAATGCACGTATTCGCTGATATCGACATTGACACTTTGGGATACATTTTGCCGCGTCAATAAGGGTGCACATATCGACATGGGCGCAGCCAGGATTTTTGTTGGGGGAGGCAAGCCAAATGCATATATGAGAAAATTATGTGGGAAAAGTGTAGTATCTACATGTTTACAGAATATAGCCAATACCACATTAGTCTAAAGTTTCCCCGTACATCTCTTTTTTTTTTTCACTAAAAATCAAGAAATTGATACAAGCATTTGTCGTCCCCTCCCCCTGCCCCCCTTTGGCTACGCCCATGCATTTCGAGCATCTGTAGGGTCCATCACAAACTCAGAGATTATATATTTGTTAATATAGGCGTTTTTTGCTGTATTAATCGTAGTTCTTGCACAATCCATTGATAAAACCTCGGAGGGAATTATGAATAATCCTATCTCTCTCATCAAAAAATGGCGCTTGTGTCATGCAAATACTATTTACGATTCGATTTCGAAACATATCAATAATAATGATCGAAATAACGATATCAACTTATACGAGGGTGGCATAGAAATGAAAGTTGGAATACATTATCTACCAAAATGTAATTGGACACTTTCGATTTCAGACGTTTTATCGAATATCTAGAAAAATACTTGAAGAATTATCCCAAAACTTCAGGGATGTAAAGAGCATGTAACACCTCATATATTTCAGCGAAGGTGATCTCCCGAAGGCAATTTGGGGACCAGCAACAAATTGAACAAAAAAAATGTTTGGGATCACCCAAAGAATAATGTATAATTCGATGATCAATTTGGAACGGCGGTAGTATGGGTAATTCTAAGCGAAAAACTTCATATGAACGTGGATCCGAATTTGAATGCTAACTGATATATGAATAGAAATAAAAATATCGCCACCAAGATCAAATAGTTAATAACTCTGGTTCTGCAACGCCTAGGATAACGACTTTTGGAATAATAGGTTACATTTGATCGTACTCCAACGAGTAGTTTCCGAGTTACGCATTCAAAATCAGCACGTGCTAAGATGTTGACTGCATAACTCGGAAACTACAGTGAAAAAATAGCGAACTCAAAAATTATCTAATTATTATATTCCGTTCAATTATTTTATTTTATTATTCAATTATTGTAGCGGCCTAGAATTCCTCGCTACAGTTTCTTTTGCTTTATGTCGATGAAATCATTGATGATAATAATAAAAATAAAATAAGAATCATATGTTTTCTATGCGGTTAGTTTTAAGTCGGGTTTAAGTCGTCTCATTGTTAAAGATGTTATTATTAAAAAATGAAATCTCTTGACAACAGTTAGTGTTGCTTCGCGATAGAAAGGAATCAATGAAGTAGAAAAATTAAACAGCTTTGTAACGTGGAAGCGTGTAGAATTAGTGAAATACAGAGCAGATGTGATATAATGAATAAAATAAAAGTTTATTAATAGTTTCGGAATATTAAAGCTTCAATAAAAATTTTTGTCTCTTTTCACAGGAATTTTCTGATTTAAAGTACATATCTTATTATGTAAGTAACAAAAATTTCTTCTTTAGATTAAGTTCACAAAAGTAAATTCTCATACGTAATAAAGCTCATAGGCAGCTGTAAGCAGCTTGATGAATTACAAACAAGTTAATCTCTCCTGTAGGAATGGCAGATCTCCCGGAAAGCTGCCTGAAGCTCGCTGTCAACTCCGACGTCCGATGCTCCAACGCACCTAGGACTTCCAGCTCCGCTCGCACAAAGAGAAAACAAAAACAAAAAACCAATGTCAATACCAATAATTCTCAAAGTTAAACTTGTAAATCTATCCTAACGCCTTGCGGCACGTTAAAGGAATAAATATCAATTTCAATAAAGTGTAGTCTATTAATTGTAATAAAAACATAACTGCCTTTCAATACGCAATAGGCATTCCTTGCAATATGAATTAATGAAAGCTAATTCTTCTATTGTTAGCCAAAAACAAAACTAAACTTCCAGAAAGATATTTCTCCTCTTCCTTAGCCGGAAAAACAATCTTCCGCTCTTAAAGTTAAATTAATCAGAGTACCTTCAATTATGCAATAGGTCTCTGTCTCATGGAATAAATTCCAAGCTAAATTGTGCAATTCCTACGCTGACTTCAAATCCGTATCTTTTAGGAAACTTGCAAACGACAATCCTCTTATGGCGCAATAGCCGATAACGATGTTTCAAGCTACTTCTTCGATACTTGATTAAATTTCAAAATACGTGGTGCACACAGATAATTTCATCCTTAATATACCTTGGAGTTATCACACTCGGAAAAACAGAAAAAAAAATATAAGCCGAGGAACATGCACTTTTCCAACTTGGAAACTTCCCCTTTCGCACTTTTTCCCTCAGACCGTCGATAAAAATCCTCCTATGCCCGTATCTCGATACGCCGAGAAACTAAATGGGAAGATGCTGTGGACAGTGGCACTGAAATTTGCACATTCAAGGTCAGTAAACACCCTTCTACTGTCACGTGCTACGGAGAGACGGCAGCTCGTAATATTTGCAAGTGAGAATCCGAGCGAAGGGAGATTACACAAACGTAAACTACGAGGCGTGTTTTTTAAGTAAGGTCCGTTTTGTTGTAGACACTAGTAGTTCGCGCGCATATCGCAACGAGCGCGTGCGTCGTGTACCAGCATGCCTCGGGAACAGCTGTGCTCAATTTCAGCTCTGTAGCTAACCTGTACGGTTCTATTCTGTGCTTTCAAAATGTTTAAGACTATCAACACGCCCGCCGCGTTTGAGATTCGGTCAGTGATACGGTTTTTGTCAGCAAGGAACCTGTCTGCTGCAGAAATTCATAGACAGATTTGCGAAGTGTACGGTGATACTGATATGAGTGAAAGCAAAGTGCGTAAGTGGGTACGACAATTCAAAGATGGCCGTGATGAGAACCGCTGCGGTCGCCGTTCTTTGATTACAGACGATTTGGTGGCTTCAGTTGAAGCGAAGATTCGTGAGAACAGGCGCTTCACAATAACAGGTCTCTCAAACGAATTTCCTGACGTGTCGAGATCAGTGCTTTACAACATTGTTTCTGAACACCTAAAGTTTAGGAAACTGTGCTCCCGTTGGGTCCCAAAACTCCTAACAGAGAACCACAAAAACCAAAGATTTGAGTGTGCGATGAAGTTCTTGACTCGTTATAACGAAGAAGGTGACGGCTTCTTGAGTCAGATCGTAACTGGAGACGAAACATGGGTTTCGCATATCACGCCCGAATCGAAGCAACAGAGCATGGAATGGAGACACACACACTCGCCTGTAAAGGTGAAGGCCAAACAGACTCTGTCCAGGCGCAAAATCATGGCGTCGGTGTTTTGGGATAGCATGGTGTTTTGTTGGTCGACTTCGTACATCGAGGAACCACTATCAATGCAGAAGCATACTGCCAAACCCTGGGAAAGCTACGCAGAGCGATACAAAACAAAAGTCGCGGCATGCTGACGAAGGGAATTGTCCTCCTTCATGACAATGCAAGACCTCACACTGCATCATCAAACCCGCGATTTATTGGGCAGTTTTGGCTGGGAAGTTTTAGACCACCCACCTTACAGTCCTGATCTTGCGCCGAGCGATTACCATCTGTTCCTCCACCTCAAACATTACCTCAGTGGCAATCATTACAATGATGACAACGACGTGAACTCTTGGTTATCAGAGCAGGCGGCAAGTTTCTATGAAGAGGGTATTTTAAAATTGGTTAAGAGGTATGATAAGTGTTTGAACAAAATTGGCAACTATGTCGAAAAATAGAGTGAAGTATGTACTTTCTGAAAATAAATTTACTTTTTTGAAATAACCTTTCGTTGTCTACTTATGTTCAAACGGACCTTACTTAAAAAACACGCCTCGTATTATAAGTCAAAATCACATTACCATCGACTGTCCCACGGGCGGAATTCGATTCCACTCTGGCGACTGGATGAGGCCGGCTAAAGCTCTCCTCCGTTCGTCGTTGTTCTCGCACCGTTCTTGGCTCGTCAGCTGCGTGGCTTCGTTCACTTAAATGTCATAAAGAAACAAATATCATTAGAAGCATGTATTGTCTTGGAATAGCCCAGCGCGCTGGCTCCGCTACTTTCCCCTGACGAATTCGATGATAGCTCCTTCTTATCTTTCCGTCGCCCGTCGCATGACATTCCAGCAAATTTCTCCCTCGCCGTGCTCGCTTGTTCGACCTTTCGCCACGGTCGCTTCTCTTATTCTCCACCTTCTCGCGCTCCCCTTCTCTCATCGTGGTTCGTTCCCGAACCTCGCGCGATTCTTAAGACCGTACCATTTTCTCTTCCCGGGGTGAGCTTCTCCGCTTTCCTCTTTAAATTGCTGTTAGTAAATATTCTCGTCGCGGAATTCTTTTTAATTTTCACATTCGTTCCAAAATTCCGTGACAAGTTTTTCGACTAGTCGACTTGTCCCATTATGAGTACCATAAGAGATTTTGATGATTATTCGAATTCAGCAGTTAAGTGAAAATTGTTGAGAATAAAAACTTAGAATTAAATTGTTACTTGTGAACTTCGATTGCCTGGTGAAAGCTTCGGACGGCGAAGGTAAGTGTTGATTGTGAGAAATAAAAAATAAAATAGAAAAATTTATTTTAATTTTTATTTATCTTCCACTGCACTTTATAAATATAAAAAGGGAAACTAAAACCCGAACTATAAAATTTGAGGATAACATGACAGATGGATCTCAGCAGAATGTACGACAGCTGTGAAGAACCCATGAACAGAGCCCGTCGCTCATTCATCGAACGTCCGCGACGAAATGGAGATAAGTCACCGTGAGTATTGGCCGATTTCGAACTACGCCGGTGAGACTTGTCCAAAAGGTATCAACGTAACAAACATCATTAGTTTAAGACGTAATGAAACTTAGGAGATTGTTTAATATAGCTCACTCTACTTACTTTGATGAGAATCAAAAACTAAAGAATTGTGAAAACTTATTTCTATTGGATCTCCCAACAAAAACTGTAACTTTTACACTTAATTTTCTTATTTAATGTTTGGTCGATGACAACTAAAACAAATTATATAAGAGACGATAAGATTGCATGATATGAAATCTAAATTATGGATTGTAGTGAATTCATTTTTTACCCCAGTTACATGAGAGAATTCATTGCAATTCGTTACAATCACCCAAGGAAGCTGCCATTCTGACATTTATATTGATTTAGTTTATCTGTTGTTTAGAATGAACTAAGCCCTAGTTAGGTTTATGATGATTAATGACTAAGGCCCGTATTCATCACGTTTTAAAACGAGTTTAAACTCCGGTTTAAGCGTAACTCGTATTCACCATGCAGTTACGTCAACTTAAAAGTTGCTGTATTTAAGTTGACCCCTACGCGAATTTCCTTTTCGCAGCAAGAATAATCAATATACCTCAAATGTAATGCTGGATGCCCACTTAGCGCGACGATCACGCGATTCTATCGCTTTGTGAAGCACGCATGCGCAGAGTGACGTCACGAGGGCGATTCTGTGGCGCATGTGAGGCGATTGAAAACCTCTGTATGCCAGAGCTTTTTGATCGCGCGACTCTATCGCACCCAATCAGAAAACAGTTTCGAATCACGTGGCACATGCAATCACGGCAGCACCTATTTCGAGATGGTCGGATATCGCTACGGAAAATTTGATTGAAGATATCAAGAAATATCCAATTCTGTATGACAAGAGTCATGCTGATTATAAAAAAGATAGGAAAAAGCAGGAGCTGTGGGAGTAAATAGCAACGAATTGCGTAGATAGCGCATGCGCATTCAGTCACGCGGCCGTCGCGCCAAGTGGGCACCGAGAAGCGAATTGATCGCCTGGCGTTTGTTACGCATGCGCATATGACTCAAAAGCGATAGAATCGCGCGACCGTCGCGCTAAATGGGCACCCAGCATTATTACTTCGCTGCTTCGCTCGCTGCATTCACTTCGCTGCCTCGCTCGCTCGCTCGCTCGCTACGACTCATGCTATTCGAAAAACGAAATTTGTTTAATCAAAATATTCACGTGAATAGGCACCACGTATTCCGTTAATTACAACCTCTTAAATTTTGATGGCTACACCTGGAACAGATTTGTTTTGAAATTCTATCGGGGGGGGGGGGGGAACAGACTTTTGACTCACTCTGTTTATTGATAGGCCGTAACTGAATATTAAAAAAGTTTTTAACTGAATATTAAAAATTTGAGAAAATATTAGGGTATAAACACTGTATAGGCCTATAACGTTAAAATTTGATCGAATTCTAATGAAAAGTTTCCCAGTTACGCTTTCACTGCTTGTGAGTACTAACCAACACATCTTACGATGTTGACTGCGGAGCTCGGAAACTACTCGTTAGAATTCGATCAAATTTTAACGGTATACACAGTTGTATGTTCGCTATTATTTTCCAAAATTTCATCTTCCAGATATTATTCGCTAGCGCCAGAGATCACTGCGCCTCCACGCGATGAAAACTGGTATTACTCATTCGGGGTAACGAGGAGGCAGTGCTGAGGCCTAATTCATGGTGCTTGGCAGGGAGCTTCCGACATGTCTATTAGCTCAAAATCGCACAAGTTTTGTTGTGTCAGTGGTTGTACTTCGAAGTACAAAGACGGTGTGAGTTTTCATGGGTTTCCAAAAGAATCAAAAATGAGTGAGAAATGGATGCTACAATTAAAAATGGGAAAGCCCGCAACAGCCAGCATGACCGTTTGCAGCCTGCATTTCGAGCCTCGCTGGTATTTCTTACCAGGTAAGATTACCGTTATTACCAAGTTAATTAATTAATTTACGTAACTTACAAAAATATATAAATTAAGCATAGTGTACTGACAATGAATAAAATTCAAAAGCATGACATTTTATTTTTAAATGTTCTTGTGAATACTAACACTGAAAAAGGTTATGAAGAAATTAAAATTTATTTACGATGAAATAGCTTTCAACTAGTTTTCTAACAACTAGCAAACTAGAATCAGTGTGATGTTAAAAGTTTCACACGTTTATTTCAGAATTTCAGTGCAGAAGAAAATCTTTGAAGAAAGGAGCCTTCCCTACATTAAAGCTTCCTGTACGCTCCCATGATAGGGTGGAAACAGACGAAGACAAGAAGAAAAAAGAAGATAGAAAAACCCGTCTGGATATAAGAAACTCTAAGAAAGACAACTTTAAAACAAAAACAGTTGTCAGAAACATCAACGTGAGTGAAATTGAAATTTTTGATAAAGATCTTGATAATCCTTTACTCCTTTTGGCAAATGTAGCAACATGTTCACATGCTGAAACAGTTGATGCATTACACAATGAAGATATCACAGAAGAAAAAGCTAAGGAAGAATTAGTTAATGTGGGCGTGCAAGTTGACACAATCAACGACTTCCAGAATATGAGTGTTTTGCATCTTATTGATACCGATCAAAGTTTGCATGCTATGACTGGTCTCCTATCTCATGATCTTTTAAATACAATTGTCAAGCTTGTAGAAACTGTTCTGCCAAAACAGCAATGTGAAATTAACGTAAAAGGGCGTGTGATCCTAATTTTCATGAAACTTAAGCTTGCTCTTTCTTTCAAATGCTTGGCTGTGTTATTTCGTATATCTTCTTCAACATGCAGGAGATATTTTCATGAAGGTGTACGTTATGTTGCATGTGTACTAAGATGTGCAATTGTATGGCCAGAGAAGGAAGAAGTAATGCGAAACATTCCAAAATGTTTTTCTAAATACAAAGATGTGAGAATAGTTCTTGATTGCACGGAGGTGGAAGTGGAGAAAACACACTGTTTAAAGTGTCGCATACTTACCTACTCTCACTACAAAGGGTGTAATACTATTAAATTTCTAATTGGCACTACTCCAGCAGGAGTGATATCTTTCATCAGCAGCGCATATGGAGGACGTGCATCTGATAAATACATAACAGAAAATTCAGGAATACTAGACAAGCTAATTCCTTATGTCGATAACGTAATGGTGGATAAAGGTTTCCACATAGACTCTTGTTGCATTGAAAAAGGCATTCAGTTGTTACGTCCACCTTTCCTCACAAAGAATCTAAAGCAATTTAGCAAAAAAGATGCTCAGGACACTTTGTGTATTGCAAAGGCTCGTGTTCACGTAGAGCGAGTAATACAAAGACTCAAACTGTTTGCCATACTTGATAAGAAATTAGAATGGGAGATGTTAGCTTATGTTGATGACATAGCAAATATTTGTGCTGCTGTAGTTAATTTGTCTAATCCAATTTTAGCAGATGATAAATTTTAACTCACAAATGTAAAAATAGCTTTAAAAATCAGATTTTTTGTACATTGTTATCATTTTACTAACATTACTACACGATTAATAAAGTTAAGCAAATGTGTGAAATAAATATCTTTATTCCAAAATCATTTAGCCTGTTCATTGTATTTTATCCACACTGTTACAATTTGAAACATTACATAGTGCTGGAAGCAAATGCTTGAAATAAACATAATGTAAATTTCTTAACATTTTTTTTTACAAATAGTTCATCGTATTCGACACATACAATAACCGCTGTGTTGTCAAAGGATGAATATGTAATCAAATGGCACATTTTAAGATTCATTACTGCCATACCTAATTGAACTTGGCCATAGTAGGTATGACGAGGTTTCAGGATGAAATCTTCATTTTTGTTTTTTTTTAAGTAATTCACTCTCAGTTCGGATGCACTTACATTCTGTCCGTTCACAGGGCACTTTGCTTCTACGAGAACTGAAGGTTTTTCATCAATAAAGCAAATTCCATCAGGGCTGAAACCTACCCATGGAAAATTTGGATTAACTATGAAACCTACTTTATGCACTGAAACGTTTTTCATTTGTGAATAACAATCTAAAGCATTTTGTTCTTCACTTATTCCATAACGCGTGTTCTTATTTCCTTTAAAATTGAAAGATTCCAAATGTTTTTGAATTTAACTCTCCCACTTTGCATTTTCATTTAGTGTATAAGTGTATAAACCGTAACACTTGGAACCAGTTATCCGAATTTTCCTCTGTAGCTTCCATAAGCTTCCAGATTGATCCACTGTATCTCTACAAAGCTTTTCTGCCCTGCTGAATGTTTGAAACACAGTATTTGAATAAAAGTCATTGCATTTCACGCAAAGTTTGGTGAGTGTACCAGAAAACTGGTCTTCAGCTTTTCCCTCTTTTAGGTGCTGAAATAAACTTTTGACTTGTGGTAAGGCATCTAATGGTTGACCTAAAAAAAATAAAAAAAAATTAGCATCAAAGAAGCACCAGTCAATAGTAAATTTGTTAAGTCATACCATCTATTTGAAATTCATCAGCCTTGAAAGCAAAGTTGGCCTGTACTCCCTGCCTACTGTCATCATCAATTTCGTGCTGTACTTGTATCGGTAGCACAGAGAATGGTTTTCTTGCTGAAAATACATAAAAAATTAATAACGAAAATAACTGAGCCAACGGGAATTTTTCATAATCATACCGAGTGACTGAAGATTAACAGATGTGCAGGCAAACTGGGTAGATACTTCCCGTGTGCTATCGTGATTTTCTTGTTGGATATCTACTAGCGGAGTGGAAAATGATCGTCGGCCTGCTAGATGTTTTGCTATTGCTGAATTTGGACATGCTTCGCACAGCTTTTGCAAAAAAAACTTGTTTTGATTTAATGATATGTTAGAATGTGTTTTGACATGGCACATTTCAGCTACAGGAATGGGTGAGTACATGGAAGATGCTGTCCCTTTTAATTTCCCCCATTGTTGTTCCATATCTGTGCACCCAAAATCTTCCAAGAGGTGCAAACCATTTCTGCAAAGTGAAATTATATTAATGTAACATAGTTTCAAATTAATTCTTAGTAGATTAAGAGGGTGGACAAAAGGCACACTTTCTGGCTAATTTTCCATTATTCAAATTGCAAAACACGAATTTTTCAATTTTATAAATTACTGGATTTTTAAGTTAGATAATTTTAAAATGCAATTTCTTTTTGTTATTCAGTTATCTTTAGAAAATGCCTTTCCATTTGACTTTAGTTCTGTAACCTGAATGTTCCTCAGAAAGTGCATTTGAACTAAATTTTAGCTGATTTTGTTCATTTAAGTGTGTATTAATGTTTAAATTACAGGATACAATACAACTCAAAAGATTATATGAGAAATAAACTTTAATGTAATAATTTTAAGTTTCTTAATGCATCATTTATGTAAAGGCTCTTATAAAAATCAATTAATGCTTAAAAGATTCGGCAAACGATTTTCACATTTAATGTTCTCAAACTACGTTGAAAGTTAGAATTTAATAAAAGTTCCTCACCTGTTAATGAGAAGTAGAACAGCGATGCAATGTTTACATTTGCCTGCAGATCCACTTACACAAGAACATGTCATATTAATTTTGATGTGAGCATCATTTGTAAACGAAAGCTGGCAATTTATCTCATGTGGACTTCGTGATAAAGCAGATGTTTGTAAACACAACGCAAAGATTTTGATGCAGTTAAATTTTTTCTCATTTATCCCACAGCAAAGCACATGTTTAGCACGGAGCACTTCTTCACTTCATCCATGCATAGTATTCCAAATTTCTGAGTTCCACAGCCTCGAAAATCTGTTCCTATGTACTCGAAAATATTGCCTAAAGTTATGGTTCTCTCAACAAAATTTGCTGCAACGGACATTTTCTCAGTTGCACTTTCGGTGTGTGCGGTGGGCGTTTGCTTCCTCTCTTCCACCGTCATGCATTTAGCTAGGAGCTACCCCGTTTCACCAGACATCTTGGTATGTATAGTGGCGCCATCATCGGTCGTGACTCCAGCGAATAGAACCTGACTTATTAAATTTTTGATCATGGTGGTGGCATTTTTATGTCTGTTCATATCTCAGTTATCGTTCAAATTCGGACCCATGTTCATAGGAACGTTTTTGCTCAGAATCATCCATACTACATTCCCTAAACGTTTGTACGTTGAGTTTTGAATCACCCTGTATGTTGATTTTCCCAAAAATTTTTAAATATTTAATTTTTAATTTATTTCAAATAAAAATTCTAATGCACTTTGAAATGTTCCTAGCAGCCTAAATCCAGAAAATTAGATATAGCAAGATCATATTAAAAGCTAAACCTTTGCTGTACGTGAAACATTTTTGTCATATTTACGATTCATACTTGTATATATTTTGTAGTTTACAATTGTTACTCACTTTTGTTTGCAACTTACGAGTTTACAATTGTTTTTCGTACAATCACATTTCCATGTTTTATAAATAAGTATAATTTCAAGTAGTTATTTTTGTAGATCTTTACAGAGTGAATATTAAAACAACAAAAATTTAAGAAATTCTCACACTTTGTACCTATTTCATTTCAGTATAAATTAGTGTGTAGTTAAAAACTTTATTAATAGTCAGTTACAGTCTATCAATATATGTGTGATAGACCTTATCAAGCTGATGAAACTATATGTTAAAATGAATTTTTTAATATGAAGTATTCTGTTTTTTAAAGCTTAATATGATTTTCTAAAATCTGGCTTTCAAAATATTTTGTAAAAACAGTTTAGTACGTGAGTATTTTGTACGTATAACAAATTTCGTTCTTCGAGTGGATGGCGGGAGTCTTTAGCGAGCGAGCGAGCGAGGCAGCGAAGTGAACGAACGGGCAGCACATGCTTTGTGGTGACATCTTGCGGAGAAGCGTCGTTCTATTGGTTGCTTCTGAGGTATATTGCTTATTCTTGCTGCAAAAAGGAAATTCGCGCCCCCTACGGCCACTTAAGTCGATCTTAAACTAAGGTGCATGCGCAGTGTATCTCCAGCCACTCCAGCCAAAGAAAAACAACATGGAGAATGATATGTTGTCTCTTCGTTCTATAAGAAGTTCATTGGGTGCGTTCGGAGAACAGACACTTCTTCCACTATTTCCACTTTGTCGCTCGAGAGACCACCACCAGAGAATTCTCGGCGTTCGGGACTGCAACTAAAATCGAGTTTTTTCACTTATTTCCTTCTACTTTTATCCACTCGATAAAAGTCATTGGAAAAAGGTTTTTCGATCAACTATCTTGGCTGCCGCAAAACAAGTGAAAGTGACTTCTTAAAAATAAAAACACTGGAAAACTTATTCTCTTTGAATTCACGGAGAATTCTCTGATTCTCGAGAAAGTCACCAGTGGCTGTTCTCCGAACGCACCCAATCATCGCAAACGAATGAATCCAAGAAGAAAATAAGATTATCTACCTTCTACAAATAGACGAGGTTGATTTTCGAAAGCGCTCCCGGATGTTGCACGAAACTTTCGAAAAACTGGTGAATGAGATCGGCGAGAGCGTTGTTTAGTCGCCATGGCCATGCTTGGAATGAAATGTGACCGTGACGTCAGATCATATTCGTGTCATAGGTCACCAACAACACCTCCTAGAAAGAAAGCATTCGCACTGAAACGTCATACATTGTTACATCACCGTAAACAAAGTATGAAGATGTAACAGTGTATGACGTTTCAGTGCTTAACCAACACGTGACCACCGAGAGACAAGGCCTGAGTGCGGAAACGTCATACATTGTTAATCATCATTAGAAGGGCATTGTTATTCGTATTTCTACCACGGTCTATAGATATTCATGGTCATCGAGCTTCGGCCATTTTCCATTGTTTCGAGAAGCTAAAGAAAACAGGTCGCGCCAGGTGCCGCATAGATCGAATCAGGGCCGACCGTGACCTGCGATAGAGGTTTTTCATTGAAACTGAAAATGAAAGTAAATTTCCTGTCTGTCGATAGGGCAGCGCTGCAGGCGTTTTTGGGCCGAATGTACATGCAGCGCCAGTTTTCAATAGAGTTCCCGCCCTATTGGGAGCTAGAAACTTTAGCTTCATTTTAATAATGGAGCTCGATGACCATGAATATCTATAGACCGTGATTTTTACCAATAAGAAATTTTAAATTAGCCCTTCTAAGGATGACGTAACAATGTGTGACGTTTCCGCACTTAGGCTTTGTCTCGGTATCACAACCAACACCACCTAGACAGAAGGCCCGCGCACAGAAACTCTCTGCATTGTTACATCATCGTCAAACGGCCAAATTTAGGGTTTACTATAGGGCTTTTTCACTACGCGTCATCATGACGTCAATGCCGCCATACTGGATCACAAAAAAGTCGTTACTCTCTAGTTTCGTTTTCCCAATCATCGCATTCACTCAACACCTCCTAAAGAGAAAGCCTCTGCACGGAAACCGTCATACATTGTTACATCATCACAGTAGTGCAAATTCAGGGCTTATTATTGGTAGAAATACGAATAACAAAGCACTACTATGATGATGTAACAATGTATGACGTTTCCGTGCAGAGGCTTTCTCTTTAGGTGTTGATTCACTCAAGAAGCATTATAAGCATTGTTGTTGAGTATTGTTGCTTGGATGATTCGTATAATACGCTGACCTTGCCATAGCGAATAGCGTGCGAAAGCGTTTTTGTTATCCAACATGGCTGACCTGCTAGCAATGATCCAAACCCACAGTGCATTATATGGTCACGTGCTGTAAAAGCTCTATTGGTAGAAATACGATTTACAATAGCCGCTTTAGTGTGGGGTAACAATGTATGATGTTTCTGTGCGTCGGCCTTCTGTCTAGCGTAGCCCACGTGAAAGACAAACGAAAAATTGCCGATTATTAAAATCCAAGATGGAAACAATGAAAGTTACATTGTTATTCGGACTAAGATGAACACGTGACTTTTCCGCGCCAGGGCAACGCCTCCTATAAAGAAAGCCTCGGCACTGAAACGTCATACATTGTTACATCATCATAAGTCGACCAAATGCGGTTAACAAAGGACGAAGTATGATGATGTAACAATGTATGACGTTTCAGTGCGGAGGCTTTCTTTATAGGAGGCGTTGGCCAGGGCCTGTCTTTCTCGTGGGCTACGTCTGTCTAGGTGGTGTTGGGTTAACTCGCTCTTTCGCAAGTCAGACTTGTATGTTCAACTTCGTTTAAACCTGATTGGTGTTAACCAATATTTCAAGGCGGCAGCTTGGCTAAGCCGTAACAAAAGTTTTTACGTGACCTATGATGCGTATTTGACCTGATGTCACGGTCACGTTTCATTCCAAGCATGGCCATGGCGACTAAACAACAATGTGGTAAGAATGTTTTAACAACAATGCGGTAAGAATAAATTTACTTTTAACGTGTACAAAAAAGCAAATTTATATTTAAACAATGTGGCGGTAATTTTTCTCAGTTTCAGAAAGACGTTACGGTCTCATGCGTGAAAAATTTCGCAAATATCATAGACGAATGAATTTGTTTGCGATGAATGAATTTGTCTAGAAACAAAACGTCTTCCAAAGTACGAAGAGACTGCATATCGTTCTCCATGTTGTGTTTCTTTGGCCTGAGTGGCTGGTGATACATTGCGCATGCGCATCAATCTAAGATCGACCAAAGCCCACTGTATTACTATAGTGGCTAGAAGAATAGTGTGGCAACGGCTACTACTCGCAATGCTACGTGGTTGATTCCCGATTTGATGATAGTAGCGGTGGCGCTGCAATCGACATAGATGCGAGTTACCCGGGAGATGAGATGGAAATCTTAGGATGACTGAGATTTTTTCCAAATATATTGCGGGCGAGTTAATTTCATTTAAAAAATTTTTGTATATTTTAGATAATTGTCTTCCACAGTACTTGAGGATACTCTTTAACGTTACAATAAATGAAAAAAATCTGCTGTTTTAAATGAGTTGAAATATAAGATCACAGATGGATGAAGGTATCCATCACAGAAAAAGAAAGCATGGAATATGCGCTCTTCCGAGCCAGAGGAATTAAGTTTTGAGTAATTAAGCATTAAACATAGATCTGCTAAATTAAGTCTAATAAAATATAAACATAAAAACTAATCATGTAATGCTGTACACAGCTGGCCACGTAACAAATGATAGAAAATGAATTTTCACAGATGTTTCAGGAGAAAAAGAATTCAACAAATGAGGTTTTCGCCCCTCTAACTCGGAAGGCCTCATATGTGAAATGCACAATATTGAAAAATACATAGAGATACAAAGAAAATGTCTTTTTTCATATAAAATTCATTTATCACATGATTAAAAACCAAATTACTTTTTTATGTGATGATAAAATATTTAAGTAT
>JAHWFO010039730.1:33158-86891 GCA_023313115.1 Rhysida immarginata | reverse complement strand
ATTGGCCTATAATTAAAATGAAAAAAGTACTTCAATTTAATATTTAAAATGTTTAATGTAAATTTAAAAATTTAATTTTCAAACAGAATTTAAAAAGTTTAATTTTTAAAATTATTCTTGCCTTATTTAGTTTTCATCAACAGGAAACAAAAAATAAAATAAAATAAATTGCAAATGTTTCCCAATATTATTCTCAAAACTTAATTATGTGCGTTTAATTTTTCCAGTCTTCAATTAAAGTTTGGTTTGCTGAAAGTAAAACAGTAATAAACTTCTGATAGTAATACAGGTAAAAACTTCTTATAACGAACCTGTTTATAATGAAATTTTCGGTAGAACGAATTTTTTTTAAAGTTTGGTTGGCCACACAAGCACCCCATGTTAAATGGTTTCACCTCCTTATTACAAATTCTCTTTATAAGGAATTAAATTTTCGTCCCTTCGAATTCGTTATAAGGAGTTTTTATCTGTAGAGTAGGCCCCCGTTTTATGTCCGCCTCGATTTACGTTCGCCAGCGGACGTCTAAAAATATCCGTTTTACGTCTGCACCCGCCGTTTGCCCGTGCACGAAAATTTGAGGGCGCTGATGCGCAGTATAGCTGAAAGTGTTGTTGGCATTTTCCCGCAATGTACCCGAAAGCGTTGATGGCGTTTTCCTGTAAAATGGTACGGTAAAAACAGAAAAAATAAATGGACAAGTGCGAGTCGAACTCGCGTGGAGAGGGTTCCGTACGGTGAATATGTTATCTATCATGTTTTCTTTCTAAATCTGACCCAAATTTGTAAAAAAATTATGTATGGCACCGGATTTTAGAGGGAAATTGCTGAATATATTGCCTATTGCTGAATTCTGTCTTGTCGTATATTCTTGAATATGTGGAGTAAGACCAAGTGACAGAAGGTATTCTGATATTTCATTTTTTGATTTGTCCTTAAAATTAATATTGAAGCCTCCTACTATAATAATCTTTTCGTGTACACCGATAGCATTCTTAATGCATTCGACAGCAATTTTCGGAAGGCATTTTGGTGATTTATATACGGTTAAGAATTGAACACAAAATGCTTTGAATTGGAGGCATTCACAATGCCCACCCCCTGGACTATCTACAAATAAAACATGAAGAATTGACCGACCGACCGACTTTGCGAATAGAGTAACGATTTTTTAATTAATTAACATCGTTCTGGCAATGCAGTACCACACATTCGCAACTGTTTTTATTAAAATTTAAATAAAATTTAAATTTAATTTAAAAATATAAAATAACTAAAATTACTTATTTAGGATTTTAATTTGATTTTCCTACCGTATTTAGTCTAGCGCGAATTCTTTTTAATGATAATCTTCTTTCTATATATGTAACCAGCAGAGGACCCGGCGTTGCCCGGGATAATTACGCTTGTTAGGGAGCTGAAGGAAGGATAATTATGTACTTTGCCTCATGACAGAGACTGCCCTATCTATATCGTATATTATATCCATTTCCTGTTCATTGTTAATGATTCTTGGAAACGAATGTTCTGTCATTGCATCATCATTTAATGTTCATTGTTATAATTCTTTGAATAATTTTGTGCTCATTGTTATTGGTGAATTGCGCATTGAGACCATTGTTGATGCGAACACGACGGGCCTATTGTTGCACAAACTTTGCCTTGCCTTGTTGGTCATGAGATATCTGTTGCTGGTCCGAGCGTAGTGTGAATTCATACCTAGAAGGAAGAAGGATGTTTGTTTGTGGGTTTGTTTGTGGGTTTCTTTGTTTGTTTCTTATGCAAATCTACAGTTTTATTGCGATCTTCATGAAATTTTGCATACTTGACCTTCAAACCATGAGGAAGCTCACTGTCTACCTCAGATTTCGGAAAAATAATAATTATCGATAAAAAATCGATATTCATGGTTATGGCAAGGCATATAAATGAGAAATATCTCATGACCAACAGTGCAAGACAAAGTTTTTGCAACAATAAGTATCAACAATGGGATCAACACGCAATTCACACGGACCAACAATATATATGTCATGACGACCAACAATGCAAATAAAAGTTTGTGCAACAATGGGTATCAACAATGGTGTCAACACGCAATGCACCAACACTATGCAAGGATCAACAATTAAATTTACCATATAACCTTATACCCAGCTATATCTATATTTGCTCCTCCAATTAAATTTTTTCTCAGATTTGGTGCATAAAGAACATTTTTAAGTTTCATTTTTACATTACGTTTTCTTTTATATCACCAAAAATGAAAGGCAAAGTGTGTGCAATATAGAATTCAATGCATAGAATTCCTGTTATTAAGGCTTTTCTTAGAAAAGAGAATTCTTAGTACTTAACAATTTCTTGAAAATCTTTAAAAATGATCAGTAACTGGAGATGATGAGTTAGCAGACTATTGAGAAAGAGAGAAAGACGATAGAGGAAGCACTCCTTTAACTCCGTGCTGTATTGACTGGTTTGGTTTGGTTTGGTTTGGTTTGTTTGGTATTAACGTCCTTTTCAACTGCTATGGTCATTTCAGGACGGCATTATAGGAGCCGCAAATTTTGCCTCGCAAGGGTTCTTTAAAGTGCAGCTGGCAAACGACTACACGGGACCAACGGCTTTACTTCCCTTCCGAAGGAAGTGCGTGATCTCAGGATTTCCCCCTGAAAAATCTCGTCGTCTTCGGCCGGGATCGAACCCGCGTACTCGGGCATCAGAGGCGATCACGCAAACCACTAAGCCACCGAGGCCGATCCGTGCTGTATTGAGCAAATGGTAAGCAAGTAAATAGAAGAATCGGCGACCGCTAGACATCACAAAGCGATGAATGGCCAATTTTTGCTTCAAGACATCGAAAGAATAAAGGAAATTGCAGCAACATCAAGTGTACATCTATATTGTAGTGATTGAGTTATTATTTAACTAATTTGGACGTTTAATTTAGCTTTTTGAGGTTGTTCTGTTTACCTACAAGCGTAATTATCCCGGGCAATGCCGGGTCCTCGGCTAGTCTATATATATAAAGAAGGATGTGTGTTTGTGGGTTTGTTTGTTTGTGGGTTTGTTTGTTTGTTTGTTTGTTTCTTATGCAAATCTACAGTTTTATTCCGATCTTGATGAAATTTTGCATACTTGACATCGAGAGTGGGAATTGCAAAAACATCAAGGGGAACATCTAAAGTAAGATTACGTGACTAAGAAATTATTTAGGCAGAGGTCCATCCATTGTGAGCATTTAAAATTTTTTTCCGAGTTTTCATTATGAATTTTTACTGTCTTAATTCTAAGCGTTTTCATGTGTTTATTTTTAAGATATTGCAAAATTTAATCATTAAAACAATCCGAGCCACGCCCGGGGTTATCACCTAGCTTATTTTGTAGCACATCAGATCCAAACATTTCATAAAAATAAATTTTGACTATATTCTGTGGGAATGTATATATTTTGGAAACTAAGATGTTGATAATGCGATGATTGAACATTCGTTTCCAAGAATCATTAATAATGAGCATAAAATGATGATGCAGTGAAAGAACATCAATAAGGCAGCATCTATTGATGAGGCAAAGGAGTCACGCGTGTCTCTCTTGAGATCACTATCAAACGTCCAGACGACTGGCAAAGATTTTATGTGCCTGGAAAGGAAAGAGAAAGTACGAGTATTCTTCAGAGAAACAACTAAAACAGAAAAAGCTATACGGGCATTTGAAACATCTGAGCAAAGGGAGTTTCGAATAGAGCAAGAGCTTCTACGTCAAGAGCAAAAAAATTTGAGTCTAAATTATCTGGTCCCGCTATATCACCTAGAATTCCTGTTTTTTGTATTTTTCGTAGAATGCATAGTCCCTTTGCTCTGTTGTATTGATTGAGTTATTATTTAACCAATTGGGAATTATAATTTAATTTTTTTGAGATTGTTCTGTGTAATTATCCCGGGCAACGCCGGGTACCTCTTCTAGTAGATATATTAAAAAAGCTAGGTAAAGTTGGCTGCGAGTAAAAAAAAAACTATAACATCAGTATTTTCTCGGAATTTAACAATCAATGTTTTTTCGTTTGTTGGAAACAATAAAGGTTGGATTATTTGGCACTATGGAGCAGGAGAAGTTAGCATTTTATATATAAGATGACTATTGAAAAACAACTCATTTATTTTATATTTGTCTTTTATTTCTAATGTATTTACGTTCATTATATTTATATTTTTTAATTTCTAATTTTTATTTTGAACAAAACAGTTTCAGTTTCAGGAATAGCTGAAGATACTGATCGATAGCACAATATTGAGAGATTTACCATGTTATTTTGAGACCATAGACTTCTTATAGGTTTTCCTATAATCTATAAGCAAAGAAATATTTTCTTTATTTTTTTCGAAATTTTAGGCTCAGTAGTTTCGGAGATAAGGGGGGGGGAATGGTCAATTCTCATTTTTTTTCTTAAATACCTTTAAAACTATTTATTTTAAAATTTAAAAAAAAAATATATTTGAGACCCCCGCAACAAGCTCTTTCATTTGATATATCACACGATATAGTTTGCAAAACTTTTGTTTTTAATTTTCTAATTTGACTCCCAAAAAATGACCCCATATTCAAAATTCATTCATTTACGTTACACGTCCGTTTTTGGGTCACAGAAATACATATGTGTGCTAAATTTCAACTTAATCGGTTTAGTAGATTCGGGAATAGGGGGAATGGTCAATTTTCATTTTTTTTTTCTTAAATAACTTTAAAACTATTTATTTTAAAATTATAAAAAAAATATATTTGAGACCCTCACAGTAAGCCCTTTCGTTTGATATATCACACGATACAGTTTGCAAATATATTTTTTTTAATTTTCTAATTTGCCCCCCAAAAGTGACCCCCATATTCAAAATTCATTTATTTACGTTACACGTCCGTTTTTGGGTCACAGAAATACATATGTGTATCAAATTTCAACTTATTCGATGTAGTAGTTTCGGAGTAAATCGGCCAAGGCCTCGGGACAGACAGACACCGGAGTGATCCTATAAGGGTTCCGTTTTTCATTCGGACGTACGGAACCCTAAAAAAAGGCAGAAGTGGGGTGTGAATTCAGATGCTGAGGAAGAGAGAGAAGCAGACTCTTGACAGTTTTTTTCAAGATTTCTTCTCCAAAGAAACAGAAGACTGGATCAAAAGATGGAAGTCATCAGTTCTTCTGATTCTGATGATTAAAAAGTGAAGAAGAAAAAAGAACTAAAAAAAATTCTGTAAAAAGTTTTTTTAAAAAAAGAGAAAGAAGAAAGAGAGAGAGGAGAAAAGAAGAGCAGGACAGAATTTTTTATGAGTCTGTAATAAAAAAAAACTTGAATGTACAAAGCATGTTAAACTTTGGTGAGTACATATTTTCTACCTTTTTTAACTATTGGAATAATTTCGGGGAGGGGGTCACTTCGTTCTGTCCGGAACGGAATAATTTTTTTATAATTGGACCCTATGGGAAATCGGGTTTCGTTTTACGTCCGCCTTTCCGGAACGGGTGACGACGTAAAAGGGGGGCATACTGTAATTATAAATGAAATCAAAAAGTGAGGAATGGAAAAAAAACACTTGGATGGGTAAATGTCTATGGAAATTTTCAAGTTATAAATCGTGTTTTCAAATAGAGATTTTTTTCTTGAAAAATTACTAACAAATAGCCGTAATAAACACAAATATTCCACATAGCCACATGCTATTCACGTACAGGCAATCCTAGGCTACTAGCGCCGCGCTCTTCAGCGCGGCGATCCATGGAAACCTTTCGATTGGGCGGGCTTGTAGTAATACAGTGGGCTTTGGATCGACTTAAGCGGCCATAGAGGGCAACTTAAACTTAGCGACATTTAAGTTGACTTAACCGCGTGGTCAATATGATACGTTTGAATCCGAGTTTAAAACGTGCTGAATACGGGCGTAAGAGATTTATCATTGGCCAAGCTGTCACCTTGAAACGTTGGTTTAACCAATCGATTTTTGAAATCGTAACTTTAATTATAATCACCCTGTACTTTTTCAATGTTGAGAAATAGATAATGGGATTCCCGAAGATTAAAATAATGTAAATCGTTTTCTTATTTAAAGAAAAAGAAAAAAAATAAGAAACACAAAACTAAAGGTGATCTCGAAACTGAAGAAATAATATACACTTCTGTTATTGTCATCGTGATGTAATTTTGACTTTACGTTGATCAACGACCAATTTATTGCGTATAGAATTTACTAGCTGAGATGCCCGTCTTCGCCGAGCTTTTCAAGGCAAAACGAAGGCGGGGTATCAGTATCTATCTACTCTAAGTATATAGCAATTTTGTTTAAGGTTTGATCCTGGTACTTGTTAATTTTCATTGCATAAGCTGGGCGAACGGGGAATTGTGGACGTTTGAACTCCACAAAAGGTATTCTTAGTATTAAAACGAATTGCCTGCGTTATTCCCGCTGAGTATTGTAGCTTGTAGTGAACCTGATTATTCGGAATTGGCTGCTATATCGTTTAATACCCAAAACGTCCAACCTAATGGCCGTGGATCCTACAATTTACCAACAACTTCGGATGTTCCTGTGCTTTTTTACTTGGCAGGGAGTCAGTGCATATGGTGATATCATTTGTGCCGGCGCACAGAAAGTAGAGTTCGTCAGATTTTAGAAAATCACCTATGGTATGATCCTCTGCACTATGTGCTTGTGTTTCCATACGGAATGCAAGGATGGCATATTTCTGTGCAGTCGAAGAACAATGCTCATACCACCAGTTTGATGCTTACGATCTTCAAATTCGTCACGTAAATATTTAACCTCGGTGAAGACGGATATTTATTTATAATAAAAATCGTACCTTCCCGTCTTCGCCGAGCTTATCAAGGCAAAACAAAAACGGGAAACAAAGTTGTTTCTAAGTGTAAAGGAGGGCTCTTTCATTCTGCTGTGGACATTTGCCCAAGTTTTACTTTTTTGTATAATTTTGAATTGTTACTAGAATTGTCATCAAAGTTGTTTCTGTTTAAAAACTGTATTCTGAAGGATTCGAACTCACACTTTCAAGGTTGTCGAACACGCCATATAACCAGCATTGCAAAATATGTAAGCAATTTTTTATTATAAATGTGTTGTGCCCGGCGCAACCGAGCAGAGGCAAAGCAACATTAAACACCCATAGATTATACGAAAAGAAATATATTTAGTATCTCGCATGCCCAGGATCTGCCTTTGCCTAGCAATTCTGCATGTTGCGATTGAATGGTGGTATTACAGGTTGAAGTTACATTTATATCCAGGCCTAACTTGAACATTGAATGTTCCTGCCTTTCGCCCGACCATTAATTGAAGGTCGACCATTAATTCCACTCGTTGCCGTTGCCAGGGAGGTTTTGCCTTCCAATTGAACAGTCGCCAGTACTTTTTCCAGCAAAAATGATTTAGCGGTTTCGCGACAAAGTCTCCTTTCTGGCGTATTCATTGCATACCGCATTTAATATGTAACTATGTACAATCAGCTGTTGTTCATTTAAGAGCAATGTTTGATCCATCAACTCTTGGAATCTTGCCCGAAGGTATGCAGTCCCCAGCGATACCAGTGGATTTGAATCCTGTAACTCTTCAACTTCTTGGTCAGCGAACTGATGCAATTGAGGCATCCCTGGATAATCATTGAGTCGGCGTTCATGTTCGTCAGATATTGGTCCAAATCTCTTAAAGTGAGATACAGCACTCGAAGATTGGTTGCATCTGAGTTGAATTGATGTTGAGTTTGACAACGCGTCTGCGCAACTATTCCACATTTGTTTAGGTTCGTGGGGACTTACAGTATGCCAGAATGACTGCAAATACATGTAGATGTCTGAGTTCTCAAATCTGGAAAGCAATTGCTTCACGCATCGCATGTAACGATACCATTCTTCATCGTCCTTTAGCAGCCTTAGAGCTTTTGAAGCCTCCTGGAAAGTATCTTACAATACACCAACAACTCTTCGAGAATCTTCAAATAATTTTGGATCATGAACATAGCATAGCATTCGATGCTGTCGACCTCCATACTCCGTTGGATTTGCAAAAGGCTTCTTCGACTTCGGAGATTGTCTGAAATATTCGCTTCGTCGGCGCTATTACCCTATTCATTAGGAATCGTTAATCACATTGATTACTGATTGTTATTATACGCATCAAACAATTATCGAACTATTTTTCGAATCTCCCACACGTAGAATTGAAGTAGATAATTGGTGTTATCTTAATATATAAAGAGAATCTGGCTTTGTCAGTCTGTCATATCACGCAAATCCGGGCTTTTCATTGGCAAGTGAAGCAAGTGGCGCAACAAAAGTAAGTGATGCACCAAAAGTAAATGACGCAACAAAAGTAAATGATTCGATGTTACTTATTGCCTCTGCCAACGCCTCCTAAAGATAAGGCCTGAGCGCGAAAACGTCATACATTGTTACATCATCATCCGAAGATAGGTTTTATCGCATATCTACCAATAAGAAGCCCTGAAATGCGATTAAACGTATCTTCAGATGATGATGTAACAATGTCTGACGTTTTTGTGCTCAGGCCTTATCTTTAGGAGGCGTTGCCTCTGCTCGGTTGCGCCGGGCACAACATCCTAGTATTGTTAAAAAGAAAGGAGACTTTTAATTGTTTTCTTTTGTCGCTTCATTTGCTTTTGTTAGCATTAAAGCCCGTCGTACGACGGGTACCACAACGGTCGAATCTGTTTATTTGATTTTAATTTAACGCAAGTAATTTTTTATTATGACCTATTATTGCAGAAACTTTGCCTTGCATGCCTTGCATTGTTGGTCCGAGCATATTGTTGCTCATGCATTGTCGCTTCATGCAATACCGCCTAGAGAATAGAGTTGGTGTTGCTTCATGACAGATGGATCAAGCAAAATCATTTATATAAAATCAGCGACGGTGGACGTTGTCACAACAAAGAAAAAAATCTAACAATGGGTTTTCTAACAATGGCTTATTTCTCGATTATACAAACGACTGGGTCAACACGTGACCACCGAGAAACAAGGCCTGAGCTCGGAAACGTCATACATTGTTATTCATCATTAGAAGGGCATTGTTATTCGTATTTATAAATATCCATGGTTATCGAGCTCCATTGTTAAAATGAAGCTAAAGTTTCTAGCTCTCGGTAGGGCGGGAACTCTGTTGAAAAGTGACACTGCATGTACAATCGGCCAACTGCGCCTGCAGCGCCACCCTATCGGCATATAGAAACTTTACTTTCATATTCAGTTTCAATGAAAATCTCTACCGCAGGTTGCGGTCGGCCTTAGTGCGATCTATGCGGCACGTGGCGCGATCTGTTTTCCTTAGCTTCTCGAAACAATGGAAAATGGCCAAAGCTCGATGACCATGAATATCTATAGACCGTGATTTATACCAATAATAAGTCTTAACTTAGCCCTTCTAAGGATGATGTAACAATGTATGACTTTTCCGCGCTCAGGCAACACCACCTCTACTCAAAGCCCGAGCGCGAAAATTTCATACATTGTTACATCATCATACTTAGTCTCAAATTTAGGGCTTATTATTAATAGGAATGCGAATAAAGATGACTACCTATGACGTTTAAACAATGTATGACGTTTCCGCACTCAGGCTTTCTCTTTAGGTGGTGTTGGCTTAGGCAACACCTCCTAAAAAAGAAAGCCAAACAACTGAAAAGTCATACATTGTTACATCATAAGTCGACCAAATCTAGAGCTTATTATTGGTGAACCTAACCTAACCTAACCTTAACAATGGTCTAAATATGGTGATGTAACAATGTATGACGATTCAGTTGTTTGGCTTTCTTTCTAGGAGGTGTTGGGTCAGGCCTTGTCTCTCGGTGGTCACGGTCAACACCTCCTATAGAGAAGGCCTGCGGACAAAAGGTGAATATATTGTTACATCATCATCAAGTGGCTATTGTTATTGTATTTCTACCATGGTCTATAGATATTCATGGTCATCGAGCTTCGGCCATTTTCCATTGTTTCGAGAAGCTAAGGAAAACAGATCGCGCCAGGTGCCGCATAGATCTCGCCAGGGCCGACCATGACCTGCGATAAAGGTTGTTCATTGAAACTGAAAATGAAAGTAAAGATTCTGTCTGTTGATAGGGCGGCGCTGCAGGCGTTTTTGGGCCGATCGTACATGCAGCGCCAGTTTTCAATTGAATTCCCGCCCTATTGGGAGCTAGAAACTTTAGCTTCATTTTAATAATGGAGCTCGATGACCATGTATATCTATAGACCGTAATTCTACCAATAATAAGTCCTAAATTTGGCCACTTGATGATGATGTAACAATGCATACACCTTTGGTCCGCAGGCCTTCTCTCTAGGGGTGCGTTCACTTATTCACTTGGAGTCACTCCGAGTGACTCCCGTGACACTTGAGTCATTCGGATTCCGTTTCTTTATTTGCTCCGAGTCATTTGGTCTCCGTTTCTTTATTCGCTCGGAGTTAACTCCCTTGACCTCCAACATCAGGGTACGCTTAGAGTCATTCGGAGTTTGTTTCTTTATTCACTTGGAGTGCGACTCGGGTTAATTCCCTTAACTCCTGCTTTCAAGTTGGAGTCGTCGGAGTCAAAAAATTTAATGAGAAAGACGACGCAACAATGAAGAGTGCCAAAAAAGTTGCGACTTCAACGATGATTAATTTTGTTACAACGAGATATCGTTTGCGAGCGCGCTTGTTAGGAGCCGTGGCAACCACACAAATAAGAGAAGACTTTATTTCTTCAAGCTGGCGTATACGTTGTTTAACTATCAACATGGCCCCCTCTATCTTTCGAAAGTGCACGATCATAGCTTTACCATAATTGGTTAACCTTCCATTGTTATAGGCTTGGCACGATACAAACGAAAATTTAGCTTTAATTGATCGAAAATTTGATTCAAGACAATTTCTTCAGCATAATTATTAATTTTTATATGCTCAATCTCAGTTCCATCTTTACGCATGAGGCCACCCTAGTATCTGTGATAATAAATTAAAATTACAATTATGACCAGAACTTTGTTTTTATAAAAATAATAAAAAAATATGTTATTGTTTATTCCTGTTAATAAATAACTTAATGTTAAAGGTTCCTTATAACCAAAAGTGCCATGGGCACTGCTCATGCTTTTCTGATGCCTCCGGAGGTTGCGAAGAGGGGGAAAAATATCTTGAATCGTTCACAAGCAGTGTTGCCAATTTAGCAGGGATGTGCCAATTTAAAAGCTCATTTTCATTATTTTGTGTATTATACATTAATTTACGAAGTAGTATAATATGTTTATTTATTAATGAATGATTCTATACTCATTTATAAATGGAGAAGATAAAATAACAAATAATAAGAATAAATAATAACAAGTTCACCAATGAATAATGATGAGAGTTTTTGAAGAGACTTGAAGACTTGTAAATGAATGGTAGATGGTTGCTGTGCATTGTTTAATTTTTATTAAAAACGTCCAACAAAAGACAAGCGCATGAAAAAAATGGCTAAATTGGCAATACTTGAACACAAATGATTATAACCAATGACGTATATTAAAGATAGACTCCGAATCCTATTGTTAACTGCGGCAAGAAGTGAAGCAAATTGAGTCAACACCACCTAAAGAGAAAGCCTGAGCGCGGAAACGTCATACATTGTTACATCATGATACGAAGTCATAATTTAGGGCTTATTATTGGTAGAAATGCGATTAAAGATGACTTTTTATGATGATGTAACAATGTATGAAATTTTCGCGCTCAGGCTTTGAGTAGAGGTGGTGTTGATTGAGCCATGATAGTTCTGGGCAGGAGGGAGCCGTGGAGTAATCAGCTGTCTGGCTGCTTTGTTTTTGAAGATTTTGGGCCTGAGGAATAATTAATTCAAAACCATTCCTCAAAGTTAAACTGCGTACAACTGTACAAACAAACAAGAAAAAGGATCAGGAATCATTTTCCACAAAAATAAATCAAAATTACGTAACTAAAATGAAAATACGTTACTGAAAGACAATCGAAATGAAATTGAAATTGAAACCATGATCGAAAAATTGTTTATAAAATATAATAAAATACTCCAAATACAAAGTAAACGAAAAGATAAACTTATCAGTCCGTGATCGGCGTGTGAAAGAATTATTAATCAGCTACTCTCGTGTTTAGCCATGTGTTTTGCATCATCTTCACTCGCTTTCGGCCATGACAGTTCTGGGCATGGAGCTTCCCAATTTGCTTCAAGTTACAACAATAGGATTCGGAGTCTATCTTTAATATACGTCATTGATTATAACGATCAAAGTCTTCGATTGTTACGTCGTTATGTTGACTCTGACGAGGCCGACGAGATAACAAGGCCTGGAAGCGAAAAAGTCACCTGACCATCGGGGGTCTAGCAACAATCCAACCTTCATTGTCTCCATCTTGGATGTTAACAATCAATGTTTTTCCGTTTGTTGGAAACAATGAAGGTTGAATTGTTGCTAGACCCCCGATGGTCAGATGACTTTTTCGCTTCCAGGCCTTGTTATCTCGCTGGCCTCGGACTCTGAGCCATGACGTTATCACATTGACTCGGAGCATGACTCCGAACGAATAATCAAACGCACCCCAGGAGGTGTTGGCTGGGTCAACACCACCTAAAGAGAAGGCCTGCGCACAGAAATTCCATACATTGTTACATCATCATACCTAGTCATAATTTCGGGCTTATCATTGGTAGAAATGCGAAAAATAGATGACTATTTATGACGTTTTAACAATGTATGACGTTTCCGCGCTCAGGCCTTATCTTTAGGTGGTGTTGGCTGGGTTCGCTTCTAGTATACAGTATATACAGGGTGATTCTAAAAGGTCGTGCCAAAATGAAAAGGCAGGTAGAGGGTGAAAGGAATCAGAGTTAGTGGAGGAAGCCAAACGGTATCGATTGGATATCATAGGTATTACCTCTACGAAACGTCCGGGTTCTGGAACTGTGGACTTAGAAGGAGGGTGGAAGCTTTTCTACTCTGGTGTCGACCCTAACATGACTGCCCAGGCGGGAGTGGGGATACTCACAAGTCCCCGGCTGGCAGATTATGTTGCAGATTGGACCCCATTAGGTGGAAGACTTTGTCTCCTGAGGCTTCAGATGGGGAAACGGTCTCTCTCTCTATTCGTTGCATATGCTCCGAATGCAGTCACAGAGTACCCACTTTTTCTAGATGAAGTTGATGCTGCTCTTAGCAGGAGAGGGAGTGCAGATTCTGTCATCCTGATGGGCGACTTCAATGCACACGTAGGGGCTGATGACCAAACGTGGAGGGGCGTGATTGGGAGGAATGGTGACCCCGATTTAAATGCGAATGGGAGGTGCTTGTTGGATCTCTGTTGCAACAGTGGACTTTCCATCACAAACACCTTCTTCCAGCACAGGGATGTCCATAAGTATACCTGGTACAGGGATGCAATGGACCAGAAGTCACTGATTGATTTTGTAATTGTTTCAGCTGACTTATTCCGATCAGTGTTGGATACTCGTGTGAGAAGAGGGGCAGAACTATCAACTGATCACCACCTTGTTGTCTGCACTTTGCGGTTCTCTGAATCCATGCCAACCAAGCGAAACACTAGGTTCAGACAAACTTGGCGCATCAAATGGGAGGCACTGGAGGATAGAGCTGTGAGGAAGACCTTTGCAGATAGCATATCTTCAAGTTTCAAAGAACTACCCAGTGATCGTGGTACTGTTAAAGAGGAGTGGCAGTTGTTTAAAACTGCTGTGGTTACTTCGGCTGCATTGTGCTGTGGTCGTAAGCGGCTGAGTGTGGCGCAGGGCGGTGAGAAAAGGACTGCATGGTGGAACGGTGAAGTCCAAGAAGCTGTCAAGGCAAAGAAGGAAGCCTATTTGCTATGGCTTGCAAATAAGTCAACTTCGAGTCGAGTGCGGTACACTGAGGCGCGAAAAGCAGCAGCAAAGACAGTATGAACAGCTAAAGCCAAGGCCTGGGAGAAGTTCGGGGAGAAATTGGAGGCAGACTATGGTTCGGCAAACAAGGTGTTCTGGCAGACCGTGCGCCGCCTCCGTGGAAAGAAGTCTCTTTCATCACAAACTATTAAGAGTTCAGATGGGAGGCTTCTGAAAACGGAGGAGAGCGTATTGCATAGGTGGAAGGAATACTTTGCATCTCTTCTTAATCCGGTGACAACAACAACTGAGGCATACGAGGTGCACCTTGGAGCGGAGAATAGTCACGGTAGTATCACTGAAACGGAAGTCAGATGGGCAATTAAGTCCTTGAAGACTGGCAAAGCTGCAGGTGATGATGAAATCCGGTCCGAGATGTTAAAGGCTTTAAATCAGGATGGTATCCTGTGGCTGACTCGAGTGTGTCAGGTTGCTTGGATGTCTGGACAGGCCCCTAAGCAATGGCAGACAGGAATTGTGATCCCTATCTTCAAAAAGGGAGATCAGAGAGATTGCAACAACTATCGAGGCATCTCTTTGCTCAGCATTCCTGGGAAAGTGTACGCTAAGTGTCTGGAGAAGAGAAGTCGGGAAATAGTCGACTCCAAGCTGTCGGGGGAGCAGTGTGGTTTCCGACCTGGCCGGAGCACGACGGATCACATCTTTGCTCTAAGGCAAATCTTTGAGAAATCCTGGGAGTATGCAAAAGAGGTCTACGCTTGCTTTGTGGACCTCGAAAAAGCATATGACAGAGTTCCTCGGGAGAAGCTCTGGCAAGTGTTGCAAGAGTATGGAGTGGATGGGCAATTACTGGTTGCTATCATGTCTCTGTACGAAAGCTCTGAGATGTGTGTCCGGATAAATGGCATTAAGTCAAGACCGTTCACCGTGGGTGTTGGACTCCGCCAAGGGTGCGTACTGTCGCCCATCTTGTTCATTATCTTTATGGACTGGATAGACAGGGGCAGCCGAGGCGATGAGCGTGTTTGTGTGGGCGACTGCCTGGTGGAGAGGTTGCTCTTTGCGGACGACCTTGTCCTGCTTGGGTCTTCTCGCACGAACCTTCAGCATGCACTAGACCGGTTTGCAGCCAAATGTGAAGAAGCTGGGATGAAGATCAGTGTGGCTAAAACCGAGGTTCTGGTCCTTTCAAGACAGCCTGCTCAGTGCGCTCTCCATGTTAGGGGAGCCTCATTGAGACAGGTGGAGAAGTTCAAGTATCTCGGGATTGCATTCACGAGTGATGGACGGCAGGAGAAAGAATTAGATGCTCGGATCAGCGCAGCAAGCTGTGTCAGACGTGAACTGTGGCGATCCGTGGTAACGAAACGAGGGCTGGGTAACAAAGCCAAGCTCTCCGTCTTCAAATCTATCAAATCTATCTCCAAGCACCTATGGTCATGAGGCTTAGGTAATGACCGAAAGAGTGCGATCGCGGGTACAAGCGGCCGAAATGAGATTCCTGAGAGGTGAGGCAGGTGTTACCCTACTAGATAGAGTGCACAGCAGCACAATAAGGGAGTCTTTAGGTGTTGAGCCGCTACTTCTCCGCATTGAGAGATCTCAGTTGCGCTGGTATGGCCACGTGATACGGATGCCGCAAACTAGTCTTCCTAGGCAGTTGTTATTTTCCAAGCCGGTGGGTAAGAGACCAAGGGGTCGGCCTAGAACCAGGTGGCTAGACTACATGGAGAATCTGGGTTCGAGTCGCTTGGATATTACCAGGGAGGACATGCGCCTGATGGCGGAAGATCGCGATCGCTGGAGATCCTCCATAGGGCTGCTGCCCCCGCGACCCTAACGGATAAGCGGGTTTGAAAAGTAAGTAAATAAGAGGGTGAAATTCTGAGCAAAAAAGTCTAGTCGCGTTTTTCGATCTGAGGCTCCGTTAAAAAGTTATAGCGCTTTAAAGTTTCGTGACGTCACTTCCGTTTCAGTCAAAAAATATTTTTTAACATACTTTAATTTCCAGTTTTAAATGTCCTGTAAATAAAAAGTATTTCAAAGTACATTTTATAGCATACAGGAAAAAATAGTTTGTTAAATTAGCAAATATTATGTAAATGAAACGTAATAATTTTCAAATTCATCCCTCATATTCGAACGCAAACTTTTTCGAATTTAAAAGTTTTTCGCTATAATTGTTATAAAATCAAGAAAAGCTTGCTTATTAAATTAGAAATCAATTATTAAACTGAAACGTAAGCACTTTCGAATATAAATTTCGAATGATTGGGTCGTACTGTCGCCTCTGACGACAAACCGGAAACTTTAAAGCCCTATAACTTTTTAACGGAGCCTCATATCGAAAAACGCGACTAGACTTTTTTGCTCAGAATTTCACCCTCTACCTGCCTTTTCATTTTGGCACGACCTTTTAGAATCATCCTGTATATAGATTTGTTTAGAACTTTATGGTAACAATTTAATTTGGTTTCTACCTTTATTCTGAATTTATATTATACTTCTTATTTAATATTCCTTATTAGGAGCTTTAGCATAAAAGCTACTTATAAGAATGCGCCCTTGGTCTGTACCAGAGACAAATGAAAAACAGGTACAATTAATAGAATAGAATGAGAGCTCGATCGTGGTGGAGCTAAAATCAATTCATTAAAGCGCGGGTAAACGGCGGGAGCAAATATGACTCTCTTAATTATGCAGATCACCTGAAAAAAGATTTTATGTTTGGCGTGTTCCATAGATTAAATATTTATGTTCCATTTTATTTTGCCAACGGGTAATGTTGCTGTTTTCCGTCACCGCTTTTTAACATTTTTAACTTTTGTGTCTTGTTCAGGAAAATCAGGTACAATTAATAGAATGTACAATTAATATAATATACAAACAGGTACTATTGTTTTAAGTAAGAAGTGCTCGCTTCTAGCAAACTGTCGTCACATTGTGTTGATAACACAATATTTTCCATTTCACTTTGTATTGATGCATTCTTTTCCATTGCACTTGGAGATGGCTCTGCAACCACGCTCCTTTTATCCTTGTTGTAATACACACGATTATATAATAATATTAGTAGGCTATGTATGTTTAAAACATCCAGCAGATCTTACTATATTTGTGATACCAACTCTGTTCAATTTTCTTCTAGCTTTTGATATGTCAGTGCCTCTGATTGGTAAACACTGGGATGGTATGGCTTCTTTTTTTAGCCTGATTCAAACTTAATTTTAAAAGATATTATGAAACAATTATATATAACCACTCCTAAATTTGGATGTACTGTAAGCTAGTAGGAAAATAACATATACCTATTCCGCAAGTAATGTAATCCTCCTTTGTAAAGTGTCGGATGCACACTCGCATGTATTCGGTTATTTTCTTGCCTGTCTTGAGTTTTACCACTCATGCCTTCCTCAAACTCGGTTGTTTTAGAAAAACGTGAAATTTTAAACCTCTGCAGTGTTTCCCGTTAGCAGAGCATTGTGGCACACAACAATGATTTGGCATTTTTTGGCATTACTTTTAGCAAAGGCAACCAAAACTGAGTAGTGATTTGGTTAAACTGATTTACAAGCTGCCTGTGGCCGGAAACTGCAATCACCACAGGAAGATACACAGCGGCGCCCTGCGGCAGTTTTGGTTACTATTCAAAAAGTCTCCCATTGTACAGGTAATTTTGATACGAAATAAAATTGCCCCTAGATAATTAATGGAGACCGGTTCCTCGGAGATAATAAAATGAGAATTTGCTTATTTTATTGTAGTGGTATCCAATAACACGTTAAACGACATAATTCGAGTTACAGTCATTCTTGAAAAGTGATTGTAGACGATCAAATGATTGATGACGAAGTCCTTACCCCCTTAGATCCGTTACATTATATACTTTAATTTAATATGAGTTAAAAACAGAAACTTCAAATAACCCAACAAAATTATTTGTGTTTATTTTTGCAATGTTTTTGGGCCTGGTTTTAGAGCTTTGTCATCCTCATTTTGTATTATTCATAGAATTTTCTTAACTGCTCATACAAATGACAAGAGAGTCAATTAATTTATATATATATATTATGTTTACATACATACACTATCATATGACTGAATTATGACCACCCGCTTAGTACTGGGAGTAGCCACCCTTCGCCGCTTTAACTGCTGCTAGGGGTCGTGGCCTTGCCTCAAGAAGTGCGCGGTATGTGTGCGATGGTATGGCAGTCCATTCCGCTTGAAGCGCTGTCCACAGAGCTTCGAGAGTCATAGGTGGAGGGTCCAGCTGCCGTACATGGCGATCAAAATGCTCCCACAGATGTTCGATTGGATTGATGTCCGGCGAATTAGCGGGCCAAGGGAGCACTCGAAAGTCAGTAGAGTGTTCCTCGAACCAATCCAGAGGGAGACGTACCTTGTGGCAGAGTGCATTGTCCTGCTGGAACACACCATCACATTGGGGGAACATCGTGAGCATGAACATATAATTTACTGACCTGAGTTGTCTGTGGATACTTGTATGCAGAGAGACGGTGGAAAAGTGGTATCCACCGTCTTTCTGCATTGTGAGCATGTACGGGTGCACCTGGTCCGCTACGATTGACAGATTGCCACAGGCATTTAAATTGCCCTCTACAGTCTAGACGAATCAATGGACCTAACTGCTCCCAAAAGAAGATCCCCCACACGTGCACGCTACCCCCACCAGCCGGTTCCGGCCCACAATAGCCTCCTCAGTCTCTTTTCATGGCGTTCACGACGCACTCATCATTGCCCGTCAGTCTTATGGAGCAAAAACCTTGACTCGTCGGAGAAGGCGACCTTAGCCCACTCGTCTGTGGTCCAATGGCGGTGCTCACGTGCAAAGTCTACGCGTCGTTGACGATGACCCCTGGTCAACATGGGTGCAGCAACCATGCGTCGACTGTTCAGGCCCATCCGTAGCAGGGTGTGTTCAATTGTAATGTCGGATACACGTCTGTTGGCACCACTGTTGAATCTGGTGGTCAGTTGATGGACTGTGGCTCTCCCGTCACCTTTTACGAGTCTTCGTAGGCGCCGCTCACCTCGTTGGTCGATGGCTCGTGACCCTTTACAGTGATGGCGTTGGGACGCGATTCCTGTTCCTGCTGTCCACTCTTTGTACACCTTCACTACAGCGGACCGTGAACAGTTCACAAATCGCGCCGTTTCTGAGAATGTGCCATCCTTGCTGCGATAGCCCATTATCATCCCTTTTCGGATTTCCGTTAAATCCGGACGTTTAGCTATCTTGAGGCTCGTGCACCTGCCGTTTGATGCACCAGCTTTAAAGCTTTCTTAGCCTGCTATGCAAATTTTGCAATGTGTAATCGTTGTTGGTGCGCACCATGCGTGTGTCTTGAAGGGGTGCTGGTCTTAATTCATTGATATGACAGTGTATATGATTCATAAAATAGGTGTTTTGAATATCAAACGCTAGTTTTCCATTTTATTTATCCAAAAAAGCGAGACGAAAATCCCCGAGCTCCCATGTCGACACATGGCAGGGCTCATGTTTTTGTTTGAATTTTGTTTGAGAAGGATAACTTCGAATCTGATTCTTTCGATAATTGTAAACTTCAGTTAGTTCTTTAGTGGTCTTAAATTTAAATTAACCATTGTCACATAGGCAAAATGATAGGTAAAAGCTTCTACAAGGGGTGTTCAAATTTGACCTGGACTTTATTTTTTGTAAATTTCATTGTTGTAAATATCTAAATTTTCATTGTTGGGATGGCACTATCGCCTGCCATGAAAATGCAGCACCACTCATCCGGTTGCCATGATAACCGATTGTTTGTTTAAACAAAATGGCGGACAGCGACGTGTCGACCAAAGTGGGACAACGAATAATCATCAATTTCTCCACAACAAAACTGTGAAAGCATCTGAAATTCACCAGAGACTTCAAAGACTGTTTCATGTTTGTCTCGATCATTCGTCTTAGCTTGGTGCCAAAAGTTTGAAGGAGGGCGAGAATCCATCGGCAATGAACCTCATTGGCAAGGTCAGCACCTACTGTCAATGATGGTATCATCGCACGAACAAATGAGCTGATAAGGGACAACAGGCGGATTCATGTCAGAGAATTGGCTTCAATACTGAAAATCAGCACTGGCAGTGTGGAGACCATCATCAACAATAAGGTGAAATTCAACAAGATCTGTGCCAGATGGGTCCCTAAGCAGCTCTCCGAGGATCACAAAACCACACCAGTAGAAATCTGTTCCATGCTGCTGCAGCGATGTGACAGGGATTCATCACCATATCCTGAAAGCAAGCGTGCGAGCATGGGGGGACGACACGCAGACTCACCACAACCCAAGAAATTCAAGATGACATCGTCGGAACGGAAGTGATGTCGACTGTATTCTGGGCCATTAAGGGTATCATTTATGTCGGTTTTATCTAAGAAGATCGAACCATAAATGTGACATTTTGAGGACGTCCCTGAAGCCGGCACTTAAGGAAAAAGCGACCAGGACTCCTTACCAGTGGTATTTGTTTTCTGTACGATCAATGCCAGACCACACGCAGCCAAACTGACTTTGGACACACTGACGGAACTCAAATGGGATACCTTACCACTTCTCTATACAGCCTGGATCTCTCCCCTTGCGACTATCACCTTTTTGACCATTGAAAAAGTTCTTGGGAGAGGAAGTGAACTCCAATTGCTTTGGTTCGGCTCCAATGAGGAAGTGAAAAAGGCTGTCCTGACGTGGTTTCGACATCAGCCTGAAGATTTCTACAGAACCGGTATCCAGATGCTCTCAGAACGCTGGAAAAATGTGTAGAGAAGCAAGGTGAGTTCTTTAAGAAATAACTTAAGTGTGTGTGTGTTTTTTGTAGTTTTCTCATTTTACAAAAAATAAAGTCCAGGTCAAATTTGAACGTCCATCGTATTAAATATATTGACTGAATTAGTAATTAATAATGCATTGGTTTATAAATATAAAATTTTATTGATATAACAGATCTTAATTTACAGCCTGAACGCCAACCAAAGCAATTCTATATACGAGGGGCGATTGATTAATAAGGTCTCCATGGCTGTAACTTTTTTATTTGTTAACCGATTTTCAAAATTCTTTTTGTATCTTATACTCACATTTGTCCTCTATGTAATGCACTATTCACTTTTCGACATAGTCCCCATGCCTTTCCACGCATTGTACCAACGCGTTACCAGTTGGGTGAACCCGTCGGAGAGGAATTCCGGAGTTGTTGTTGACACCAGGATTGAATGGCAGCTTTGGACCCTCTTCTGGAGTACGATAACGTCCGCCTGCACACGAGTCACCACACACCAGAGGCGTTGCAGTGCCTACAGTTCAAAGATGAAAAATTGCAGTTCAAAAATGAAAGACTTTGCACATTGCGACTTTCACCACTTCCCAAAGAAGAAAGAGCCCCTTACGGGACATGAGTTGGTTCTGACGGCGAGGTAAACGCTGCCATTCAATACTGGTGTCGACAACAACTCCGGAATTCCTCTCCGACGGGTTCACCCAACTGGTCACGCGTTGGTACAATGCGTGGAAGAGGATGGGACTATGTCAAAAAGTGAATAGTGCATTATATAGAGGACAAATGTGAGTATAAAATACAAAAAGAATTTTGAAAATCGGTTAACAAATAAAAAACTTACAGGCATGGAGACCTTATTTATCAATCGCCCCTCGTAATTAATACATGCAATTTTTACACTGGCACAACATAGCAATTGTAAGTTTGAATTTAAGAAAAATAAAAAACGGAAGTTATTTATTAATATAAGAGCATTAATTATTATTCTCTTATTAACAAGGCATATTTTAGTTTATGTTAACGTGAAGATCATGGAATTATTACTTAAGAGTAAACACAAATTTACGTGTAGGACATTAGCAAAGTTTAATTACACGGCGAGGGTCAAATAATTCTGGCCGCATTTTCATTTCTGTCCACTTTAAGCTATGTTTATTATCTAACCACTTTTCCCATATTACCCCTGCAGAATTCGAACTATTATATTCTCCGTTGAGATTGGAGTGATGACAATGCCCATACCACCATCCGCCTTTGTATGTTTTAGCACAAGTGTTTATATCGTTTCGATCGTAAGTGACGAAAGGACGTCCACTGTGGTAAGCAAGACTGTCACCTGGAAACGTTGACCAAAAAAAAATTCAGGAAGGGAAAAAATCCTTTTTTTAATATTTTAAAGACATTTAAATTCAACGCAAAGTTCAAATTTAGATTTTTTTGAGATTGTATTGATTGAGTTATTATTAAACCAGTTGGGAGTTATAATTTAATTTTTTGAGATTGTTCTGTTTACCTAAAAGTGTAATTATCCCGGGCAACGCCGGGTATCTCTGCTAGTAATTTTATAAAAAAACTAGCTGAAGTACCCGGCGTCACTCGGAGAAAAGTAGAGGGTGTTCCAAAATGATCTTTACAGCTTTGATCACGTGTATTTCAGAAATGGAGATAGGTAGAAAGGTGCGGTTTGCGGCATAATGTTCAGACACACCTTAAGTTTAAGCAGCCGTTTAACAGAGTTCAATGTGTGCGCTATCTGTAGCACGCAGGATATCTAAGCGATATTCCAGTTCCTCCCATGCCCGACCAAGCATGTCCTCATTCAAGGTAATTAGAAATATGAGAAGGTAGGACCACTCGCTGCTACTCGATCATTGGCTGCTGCGTCGTGACGTCATGAAAAAAGATAAGGCAGAAGCGCGAGCATTTGAAATAGTTACGAACATTGATTAAACAAGCAAATTTCCTGTTTTATTTTAGAACAATTTAGAATAAAAATACAATAGTATTTTTTAATATAGACACCGCGCCGCATGTAAACAAAAACATTGCACGAAGATGAGGCAAAGCGGAAACCAGGGTAACAGCGCTTCCGGTTTGCATTCATCACCATATGAAATACTTGTTGATTACCCTCTCGTTTTCTACGTATTACTTAAAAATGAGTATTGCTTATTTTAAAAGTTTGGATCCTGAGGATAAAGAAAGATATGTTTTCAAACTGAAGATATATGATTTGTAGTTGCCAGATCCACTGAATAAAATAAATGAACATTTATTCGGTGATAATACGGTATTGCGTCCTGCTGTTAAAATGCCTCACTTGATCGCTTATTTAGTATAAAAACCGGGAATATACTATTAGCTAACTTTGGATAGCATATATAATTATACACATGCTATCCAAAGTTACTAATTATCATATGCTCAATAAAAAATTCGTTCATAATAAGGAATAGTCTAGTGTTAGTCTTACTTATATTGATGGGTCAAAATGAGAGACTTGCATACATGTTTTTAAATAAGTCGTTAAATCGTGTATTCCCAAAATATCTTTAAAAATATTAGAAGTAGCTACATAAAGACACGATTTCCATATAAATTGTTTTTATTATTTTAAATATAATAGAAAAATAAATGTTTCGTAATATTTGTCTTCTTGTGGCCCATTCTCCGCTAATATATTATGAACAGTGTATGTGAGATGTTTTCATTCTCTATTAACGCTTGAATTATTATTATGCTCTCATAAAACTACGACACCGACGTTAATATATAACAAGAATGATTTTACCGCCAAAGCAGATAAAGGGAGCACATATTCTACAAAACCAATTGCCACTATCATTATTTACTCGTTATATTCACTCATGGCACGTTGTTACGAGTTGTTTGATATATTACATGCCATATGTTAACATTTAAAGTTCCAATGGTGCCATATGGTATCATATGGCACCTTTAAGGCACGTGCTACTAAGCCAATACAATTATTATTTACACGTGATATTCACTCATCGCACATTGTAACGAGTGTTTGATATATTACATGCCATATCTTAGCATTGAAAGTTCCAATGGTACCATATGGTATCATAGAGCACCATTAGGGCACGCGCAAGTAAACCAATAACCATTATAATTATTTACACGTGATATTCACTCATGGCAGGTTATTACCATTTGTTTGATATATTATATGCCATATCTTAGCATTAAAATTTCCAATGGTACCATATGGTATCATATGGCACCATTAGGGCACGTGCTATTAAACCAATAACCATTATCATTATTTTCTCGTGATATTCACTCATGGCACCTTGTTATGAGTCGTTTGATATATTACATGCCATATCTTGGCATTGAAAGTTCCTATGGTACCATATGGTTTCATAGGGCACTATTAGGGCACGTGCTAGTAAACCAATAACCATTATCATTATTTTCTCATGATATTCACTCATTACATGTTGTTACGAGAGGTTTGATATGTTACATGCCATGTTTTAGAATTGAAAGTTCCAATGGTACCATATCATGCCATAGGGCAGCATTAGGGCACGTGCTACTAAACTGTTAACCATTATCATTATTTTCTCGTGATAGTCACTCATGGCACGTTGTTACGAGTCGTTTGATATATTACATGCCATATCTTAGCATTGAAAGTTCCAAGGTTACCATATGGTATCATAGGGCACCATTAGGGCACGTGCTACTAAACCAATAACTATTATCATTATTTACACGTGATATTCACTCATGGCACTTTATTACGAGTCGTTTGATCTATTACATGCCATATCTTAGCATTGAAATTTCCAATGTACCATATGGTTTCATAGGGCACCATTAGGGCACGTGCTAGTAAACCAATAACCATTATTATTTTCTCGTGATATTCACTCATGGCACCTTGTTACGAGTCTTTTGATATATTACATGCCATATCTTAGCATTGAAAGTTCCAATGGTACCACTTGGTACCATTAAAACACGTACTAGTAAACAATTCAGACATCACTATATACCGTGAGATATTCATTCATGAGACATCCTTGCATGTACACGTGTTATTAGACCGATACTTGCTATCACTAGTTACTCTTTTATATTCGTTCATGATATGTTGTGACAATTTGTTTGATATATTACATTCCATATCTTGTTATAGGAAATGTTTAAGAGGGTATCATAATGGTACCATTAAAGCACGTGCTATTAGAGCACGTACTTATTCTTGCTATCTCACGTTCGTACTTCTGCGTACTCTGTCCCATTTTAATGGATTGGTGAAAACATACTGTGAAAAACTTAATTCGTTTTCAAGTTATCATAATAAATGCTAAGCTCCCTAGGAATAAAAAAATTCTCTTGATTTAGGGACCGAACTGCCCTTTTAATAATCGTCAAACACGTGCATCCTGCACGCACACCATCTCATTAACGTTTAGAGCACGCGCAGAACCGAACCCATGTTCTCAACACGCGTTTTACCAAATGCGAGGATAATTCGTTTCTTCCAGCAATTCAAGACATGATTGAATGAATTGTGAGATTGCAATACATGCAATTCAATACATGCAACGCAATGAATTGTGGGATTGTCTACAGACGGACGGACGGACGGACGGACAGCTGGACAAACCGATCACATAAGCACATTTCTATATATAGACAATGTGCTAAAATGGTTAAATTAACTCATTTGAAATAAACTGGGAGCTCCATAATAAAGAATATTTTGTTGGCTTCCAATCGTCTGCCTTACTGCTTGTATCCACTGCTTGCGCCGATTTTCGCATGTAATTTATTTATGTATTTATTTATTTATTTATTTATTTATTTATTTATTTGTAATTTTGCAAGCAACAGGTTATGACAGCCCAATAACAGCTTACAATAATAAAAATAATACAATATAAAAAACAATAATTACAATATAAAATAGAATAAATGTATAAATGTAGGAAACTGGTAAGATTTAATTTTACTTAGAGCGTTTGTTCTCGCTGTCAATGTACATCCTGGAGCACAACAATTTCGTGTCATAATTTAATTGAACAGATATTATGATATACACGATGTTAATGATAATTTTTTAAAAGAATCTGGAGACTAAAGTACCTATAGAACTGAAGTTTTACGCTGGCGAATATAGGAACTTCCGGTTAAACCGGAACCTTTGTTACCCTGGATTCAGATGTGTGATTTCGCGCATGCCCAATCATTGTTTCCCGCGCGCGGTGTCTATAAAGTAACATTTTGGTCTTAAAAACAATGTTTTTATTGTGATTATTAATTTTATAAAAAAATATATCCATAAAAATGAAAGAAAATGTTTTGAAGAAAAGTATTAAAATTACTGCTGAAAAAGGTATTTAAATTTAAAAATGCAAATAAAATTAATGATTAACAAAAAAATATTTGAATATTGCAAGCAAAACATCTTATGAAAAAATTACCTAAATATAACATTGAAAATACAATATAAGATTAGCAAAAAATTATTCAAATAATTTTTTGAAAATATATATTAAAACTGTAACGTTACATTACACGCGAAAAAAAATATTAAAAAACTTTCTAAAATAAGTTCTAATTGTTAATTAAGCCTAAGTGTTGCAAATCACTTTCAAATAAAAAAATAAATATTTAAATAAAAAAATATATATCTCAATTAAGTTGTCTGAGACTTTGCCCATTTCTTTTTCTTCCGTTCAGCGGCTCTGGCAATTTTCATCTGGTTGAACTTGTTATTTAAATATTTTAAACGTATAAATGTTCTTGTCTTCACATAAATTTGGAGAATTTTTGGTTGTATTGCGGGAAATTTTTCTTTCAAAATGTTTAAAAAGTTTTTACAAACTCTACTTTCTTTGTTTATTTCTGTTCCATGATGAACAGCGAAGGTTATTTCAAAAAGTTTGATTGTTTCCAACCAGTTCTGTGATGTAACAATCAAACTTCCTCTAGACAACGTTTCTATCCACATATAGTTTTCTCCCACATATAGTTTTCTCCTTGAATTTTCATTTTGTCTGTAAGATCTCCTAATGTTGGATCCAAATCGCGACTCCGAAATGCGATGTAACCAGCCAAGTAGCTCAGTCCTTCCGCAGAACAATCTAATGATTCTTCATAAGACGAAGAACTCATTTGACTAGTTTCCTCTGCCGATGAAGCTGGTTGTTTTTCATCTGTTGCGATGGGTATATCTTCTTATTTTCTGACTTCTAATGTTTCCAGAATTTCGTTTATTTCTTCTTCTTGGTCGTCGTTTGGGCTTGAGACTAATCCACCGAATAACCCACATGTCAGAAGTTTGAATCGTCCTCCATAACAGGCGTTGCAGCTGACAATGTCAAACTTTCAGCATTGTGCCCCAACACAAGAAGCCGAATACGATTTCTGACTTCTTAAGCAGAAGGGTGATCATAAAATCGACCCCGCCCACGAACTTGTGAAAAAAAAATTTCTAAGCAGTCTTGGTTAAGTCTTGAGGCCAATAGATATGACATGTTCTTAGATTTTAAATCTTCAAATAAACCTAAAAGTGCACGAATGTTCATGATGAATCCTTTCTGAAAAGGCAAAATCGATTTTCGTTTACCTACTCTCATTGTTTCTAATAAGCTTAAAACTTCACAAAGTCTTGCTTTTTGAACTTCTTCATATGTTCCAAAACCACTTTTCATTTTGCAGTATGCCTGTGGAATTCTCGAGTTAAAAATATCAAACCCGTCGTTAACCAACTGAAAAAATTCACTGGCTTCTGTGTTTTTTAATACCAAAGAAACTTCTTTGGCTGTTCGCTCGGAAAACAATTCTGCAGCAAGTCTGACTTGTTGACGTTGTCGTCCTTGGCATTCAATATATTGATTGCTTAGTTTAGGGACGATTTTTAGTTCTTCGTAATCGGCTTTTAATAGGTTTTCAATTAAAGATTTGGTCACTAATCTTCCAGATTTCTACATTATTCCGGAATCCAAAAAATGGTTTCTCCAAAGTTTCAATATATGCGGAACGTCTGCAAATACCCATATTTTTCTATTATTGTCCATTGGACTTTGGAAAAAAGGTGAGCTATCATTCACTGACAGTTCTTTCCATACTGTTGCATTTTTTCCTCCAAGATCCGAAACGACTCCAACTATTATAAGGCCACCTTTTCAGTTTCTGTGATGATCTGATTCAATAGTTGAGCGGACATTGTTACATCAAAATCAAAATAAATAGGCTCCTTCCATTTATCACAAAGCACACGAACCATTGCTACTTGCAATGGTCCTAAAACTTTATCTTGTTCTTGGTCGTAGGACATTGCCGAGTCTACATTCATTTCATTAAAAATGATTACGCACAACTTTTGCTGTTCATTTAAAGTTGAACATTGCGCTTTTATTACTGAAAGCACATCATGAAAAATACCAGGCAAGGGATATTTTTTCACATTTTTCAGGTGCAGGTACACTTTTTTAGAAAGAGCACGCAAAGTTAATGAACTACATATTGTTTCATTGTCCCATCGAGCTTGCTTTCCGTGTTTTAAGAAGTCGATTTGTTTTTTGTAAAAACACTGCTTAGTATTTTATTAACTTGCATGTCAATGTTTTTGTTTAGTTCTTTTGAAGACAGCGCTTTTCCGACTTTCATTTTCTGCAATTTGTTGCTGTAAGTTGCTGCTATTGCCTTGCATTTGTTTAACGCTTTAGACATGACCAGCAGTTGTTGTTTGAATTTCTTATTTTCTTTTTTTTTAAGTTTTCATTTTCGCTGATTAAAGGATCGACGTCAGTTCTGATTTTTTTGGGGAGAAACTTCACTTAAGTATTCCAGTACTCTTTTTCGTGATTGCCTTTTTTCGTGCCTGTCTTTTCGATATTCTTTGCTACTACTTGATGTTGAAGGAAGAGATAGTTCATTTTCTGGTGGATTATCCTCAGGATTCTAAAACCCCAAAATATTGGTTTAAATGTAGGTGTTACCCGTAAGCATGAGAAGTGAAATTTTAAGCTTACTTTTGCACTTAATCAATTTATCAAGTTTTCTAATTTTTATTTGACAAAGTAAATCTTAACTTAGTCGACAATTTGTGATATTATTTTTTCTTTATCATTTATTAAAGATATTTCTATGTTATAATTAATGCATTACCTCTTCGTGCACATTTTGTGAAGAACTAAAATCATCTTTCTTCAAGGTACGCGATTTTTTGGTATGAACTTTTAAGAGCTCACTCATTAAATCACGTTCATAATCATCTGCAGTGAAATGCTCTGAACATATTGTAGCATTTTCAGGATTAAAATGTTTATCCCCACGCTGACATTTTGTGATCCAAACTTTTCGTAGCGCTGGATCTTTAGGGAATTTGTGATAAATGACATCCTTGGCTTTCTTTCGATAATTTCTGCATGAAGCTATGCTGCAAGCCATGGCACTGTTGACAAAAATTATTTTAGTTTTGTTGTTGAATGTCATTTTTTTTTTTTTTTTTTTTTTTTTTTTTTTACATTAAAAACAACATTTTAGTAATAATGTTATGTTCGTTTTCCTGTACAGAGCCTTAAAATACTAAAGCAAATACCCGAATAATTATTCTTTCATTTGACTTAATATTGGTAAAATTATAATTTTTATCATTATAAATCATTATCTACTTACAATAATTTCGAAATGCATGCCAGGATGATGTTCAGAGCTGATTGTCTCAAAAAACAAGTGTCGAATTCTTTGGCCATCATATAAACATCTATTTAACTTGATATAAACATTCAAACCCCACATGTCAAGTGGGGAATCGTGCCAAGTTTTTTCGTGACGTTACGCGCAGAAGTTGCTATTATGAAACTTCGCGCGCATCGCGCCAGTGGACCCCACCCGGTCCTCATTAACGTTTGCAAATGCTGCTGTGATGCGAGCTCGCAGTTCCTGCAAGTCCCGCACCGTGGTATGGTAGACAGTATCCTTCACAAAGCCCCAATAAAAAAAATATAATGGAGTTATGTCTGGCCAGGAAATGGTTTCTCCTCTGCCAATCCAGCGACCTGGATATGTGTCGTCCTAAGCCTTCCTAACGATCAAGAACAAACAAAACTTTAGGTGTGTGTGAACGTTATCGAAGAGAATTTATTTCTCTTCAAAGTAAACTTAGCGACATAAAACTCAAGCAGTGGCACATTTTAAGAAAGAAGTTAATTAATTTTTAAAGGAAAAATGTCATTTGACAGGTTTGAAATCGGTTAAAAATTACATTTTCACTGGCGTACAACGAACTGTTTTTCCCACTGAAACGCTAAGGTGCGTCCCATAATTTTAAGTGCACACGTGTCTTCGTCTAAAAAAAAAAATAAACTAATTTTTTTCATTTTGCTTTTAGTGGATTGTTACCTTTTAATGAACGATTAGCGCTCCTCATTCTCGTGACCAGGTTTGGTGTAGGCTATTTATGCAAAATTTTGAGGAGCAGGATGAGTGTATTAATGTAGTACAAACAGTTCAAATTAAAATTTTTAATTATTCTTGAGGCGTGCTTGAGAAGTTTGCCCATTACCAATAAAAGTCGCTAAATGATAAAAAAAGACCGCAGTGAGGAATTTGGTGATCATGTCATGAATTAATGGAAGGATTGCCGTATTTTTCGATCATGGCCCCTGAATTTTTATATTCTTTAAATTTAAATTTTGTAACCATTTTAACCTGCATCACCGCTATGAGTTCGGATTTCTAAGGTGAATTTTTCTTCAAGACTTCCAACACGAAATCCTTTGTATTTTGCGTATTTAGTATTCCCTTCGAAGTCAACGAGATCTATTCTTAGTACTGATGTCACTCGAGAGGTTAGAGCATGAATATTGTCGTTACCTAGATTAATAAATGAAACAAAAGTTGATTTATAAATTCGATATCAATCGGGCATAAATATATATTTTTCGATTTAATAAAGAATTACGGGATATTGATTCAAAATATTTAATGAGGTTGCAAAATAAATAACAAATATTGAGTTCAAACTGCAAATATGGAGATAAAATTTTTTCACTTTTTCCTGTGCTCTTGTACGAGGGTTTTTCAAGAAATTTTGCCTCCATGGCTGTAATATTTTTTTTGTTAACCGATTTCAAAATTCTTTTTCTATCTGATACTTACATTTGTCCTCTATGTAATGCACTATTCACTGTTCGAGATAGTTCTCATTCCATTCCACCCATTGCGCCAACGCGTGACTAGTCGGGTGAACCCGTCGGAGAGAAATTCTGGGGTTGTTCTCCACACGAAGATTGAATAGCAGCTTTGAACCCACTTCTGCAGAAGTGGGTTAACACACGATCGCCAAACACCAGAAGTGTTGCAGCGCCTACAGTTCAAAGATCAAAGACTTAGCACCTTGCGACTTTCTTCACTTCCCAAAGAAGAAAGAGCACCTTAAGGGACATGAGGTGAAAGATGCCATTCAATCCTCGTGTCGACAACATCCCCGGAATTCCTGTCCGACGAGTTCACCCGACTAGTCACGCGTTGGTGCAATGCGTAGAAAGGGATGGGCACTATGCCAAAAAGTCAATCGTGCATTACATAGAGGGCAAATTTAAGTATCTGATACAAAAAGAATTTTGAAAATCGGTTAACAAATAAAAAAAGTTACAGCCATGGAGGCAAAAATACTTAAACATTCCTAGTATTATACAGGGTGATTAAAAATTCTCTTCTACTTGCTACCTGTGCAGAAAATGAAGATATCGCAAATCTGATATAACAGTAAATAGGAAGTCGAGGGTTGTCTGTCAGATGGTTCAGTCAGATTCCTCTCAAGGATTTGTGACGGGACGTGCACGATATTAATTTATCGTACACGGCCCGACACTACAGATATGCTAAATAGGCATATCTGTGTTAGCTAACTATGAAGGTATGGGCTTTGAAAATTAAAACGAACAAGTGTAGATCATATAGGGGTAGCGCTTGAATATATAAGAGAATAAAGAAGGAATTGGGAAGTTTAGTTGACTAAGATAAACCAATTAATCTTAGGAGGCAGGAAAGCATACAGGAGAATAAAGCTCAATCAGACCCAAGGGTGAGTGACTGATCTCTCTCGACTCAAAAAAGAAATTTTGTTTATTTATTCATAAATTTTGTGTGGATCGAGCCAAGTTAGAAAAAGTAGGCCTAGAGCCTGCTTTTGTGTAAGGATTAAGGAACGAAAAAAGTGAACAATGAGCGAAAAGGGGGGAGGTGGGGTGATACCCGGACAGCGGGAGAAGGAGGAGAAAATTCCTGGAAGTGAACTATGAACAAAAAGAAATCAAGGTCAAGAAGGGGAGGAAATGACTGGAATAAAGTGAGAAAAGACACAGTTGTGGTAGCGATCTCGAAGCGGAGAGTCGACAGCGAGTATCAGAAAGTTTTTTTTTTCAGCGAGCAACTTTCCGAAATAGGCGGGCGAGACGGACCTAGGCAGTAGCGTAGGCCTACCAGGCCCACACATGACGAGGAGTCAGCAGGAGTGCGGTAAGCGGACGTGGCCGGCGGCTTTGCAACAGGTGACCAGAACGCAGGGGTACACGGGGAAGTAGTGCCTATGTCACGTACACCGGGGTACCTGGGTGCGTTCGACCTACGTTGTTTCTCTTACTGCGAACTGCTCTGCAACTGGCCCTGAGAGCGAGCACGTCAAAGCAGCAGATCTGAGCCGGCCGGTCCACGTAGCGCAACCGCGGCAGTTTCCACACCGAGAAGGGAGAGGGATCGCCCGAGTCAACGCAACTGATACGGCGGACAGTACATGCAGAATCCCAGGAGGACGGAATGAGAACCGGCATGAAACCAGCAGGAGTCATGGTATCAACTGTGGAAGTGTCGACATTCAGATAAAGTGCACAAACTCTAATTACAGGCCTGCGCGAAATACTTTGGACCGCAAAATTTTAGTGTTAAAATGATTCAGAAAGGAGGAATGGGGATAGTCTTAAGCAATTAAAGAAATCGATATGGCTCATGGTAATTAATTAATAATACGAATAGATTTTAGTGTTAAGATAGTCGAGAGAGAGAGATAAAGTCTAACACAGAAAAAAAAAAAGAAAGAAAAGAGGATATCATTTTTTTTGCATATTTTGTCCTGTGGGTTCTGTAGAGAGGATTTTAGTGGTGAAGGGTAATTCGTAGAGTTGTACATGTATGTTGTCATTCTATTTATTTTATTTGATGAAGTATTTGAATAAATGTGTTATATATCTAGCTATTGATTATAATTATCTTATTTAAGAAATTGTCAAGATTCCTTTTTACTTTGGGGGTGGATAGGTATCACACTTGGGTATGATTGAGCAATTTCCCTTGGGGTTAGAAATTAAGGAATAATAAGGAGGAGAAAAAGGGGTAATACGTTGCTTTTAAATATTTATTATAAGGTTAAGCCCAACTTGCAACCAGAAGTAGATTATTGATTAAAGGGGAGAGGGACAAGAAGGGAATTAGGAAGTAAGTTTGCTTTGTTTTTTTTTGTTTCATGTTTATAAATTTTGCCTAGTGGGATATTTGTTTTACGGTACTTATTATGATATATGGGAAGGAGACAGAAAATAGAACTACCACTATACGATCATACCAGATAAGAATAGGGACCCTAAGAACGTTAGTAATAAGAAATGATTATTTAAGTGAGTAAAGTAGGCTATAGCTACAAGAATAAGTGCGAAGCGAGGACGCCTCGGCGCAACGTTCCGTCACAGATTCAAATTAGGACACGTACAAATTCTATCTCTTCAATTATAAGTAAAAATTTACAATTGTAAACTTGTTCAGCATCACATTCTAAGCATTTTAATTTTTTTTTTCAAAATCCAATAAACTGTTTTCTGCAAAACTGAAATTTCATGAACTCTGTAGAATTCTATCACCTTACTGTTCCTTTGCACTTTCAAGCAGACCGAACTTCAGTTCACTGTTAATATATAGGCAGATGTCCAGGAAATGGTCGTCTGGTTTGTGATAATACAGAAGAATTGCCCTAAGAATTACCCTGCAGTCAAACTGCATCAAACCAGATACTCTAATCAAAGCCAACCTTCCCGCCAGATCATACAACGAGTCATGCAGCGATTCCTGCCGCATTCCACTATATGCCAGACATGAATACAAACAGATTAAAATGGCGATTTTTATGGCCTACGTCACCAACTCAGGACTAGTGGCTTAAAATACCATTCCAGTATCATGCGCGTGCGTCATACGATAGGGTGAAAGTCGTCATACGATAGCGATTCTCGAGCACGACGTTTGTAGATAGAAGCGCGTATGACAGATTTGAGATAACATCTTCCTTTAAGGGCGTGGGTAAGCACATTAGTATGAAAGTCTTCTCAGATTGATTAGTGCAGATTCTATGGATGCGAGCATGGTAAGTTGAAGTTAATGATCATCGAGCGACCTCCATTTTCCATTGTTTTGAGAAACTAGGGAATTCAGATCATGCAAGATGTCGCATAGGTCGCAATGACCCAGTTATTTTTTTTAAATAGTTGACGCCCAATGCTAAGAGTGAGCTCTCCAATGTATTTATTAATTATTTATTTAAAAATTTTGCAGAAATCACTAACTTCGGCAGTACTGTTTCATCAAATTCTGGCCCAATTCAATTCCGGCTTCATTGAAATTGAAAATGAAACTAAAGTTTCTAGCTCCCGATAGGGCGGCGCTTCATGGGCTTAAAGTACTGTAAGGAAAGTAGCGACACGCTTTTCCGCCGCAAATGCCGACATCCTAAGGCTCCCATAGGCTGATCAATATCACGTGACTGCCTTTTCGCCATTTTTGTGCAAAGAAATCAATTTCGAAGCATGTAGATAGGCAAGACACTGTTAATAAACGGCTTTTTTATCAATATGACTGGCTGTTGTGCTGTAGAATGTCGTGGAAAATCAAAAGAGCAGTTGTTTTCCATTCCATCAAGAAAGAAGAAACATTTGGCTCTATCGCATAGGAAGAAAAAAATTTTTCATTCTGTGCACAACAAACTTGTAAAACAAGATTCTATTTTATGATAAGAAAATTCAATAAAAAAAATGAACCTAAGAAATCAGCGAAATGTGGCAGTAAATCTCTAGGTATGCGAATTGCAATCAAGAAAGGATAAAGCTTGACAACTCTCCTATTAGCATTAAAAATGTAAAGAAAAAAGCTTAGAAAGGGAGGAAATGAATTTTTTTATGCTATATATTTTAGAATACAGTAATTTAAAAATATGGCGTAAATAACTGTAATAATTAGATTAAGAAATAAAAAATACAAAATATGTAATGATATACTGTAATGAATGTATACCTAAAAATATGTATTTTTGGTAAATTTTATGTAAAATTATAGCGAAATAATATATAAAAGTAATTATATAACTAAATTTTAGGAATAAAGACATTAGTTGCTCTAAACTGCGTTTCCTTTGAATTACAAAAAGACATGATCAAATTATGATATAATTTCTGCCTTTTTAATCATATTTGTTGAGATATAATTCAATGTCTGAAGAATATATATAAATGTATACAGCATTAACAAATTAAAAAGAAAATTAATAAAAAGTGAAATTTTAAAGCCAAGTCCGCAAAAATGTACGTAAGTCATTAAAATGGGTCAATGTTTTGTTTTCTTAGCGGACGACAAAGCTGCTCTTTGCACTAACATGGCTGCCGAGACGGAGTGTCGCTACTTTCCTACACAGTACTTTAGTTGGGCTAGAGTCCCTGTAAGTAAAACGAGTAATGCCACTCCATTCTTTCCTATGGAAAGCGAATTCAGCCAATTAGAGCCTTTTATCAAATCACGTGACAACCCACAAAATGGATGCTCTCAGTATTTACAGGTATTCACGAACGTCGTAAAGAATGAATTTTTATGATTTTAAAACGGTAAAAACAGTGATATTAAAAATATCAGATATCTCACTTCCTTATTTATATATCACTTTAAGTTCTTATTGAATTTTTAAAATAAATTTGTAATAAAATATTTAACAAGCCGGCTTGGTGGCCGAGAGCGTTAAGGCGCAGGTCGAAACCTAAGAGTCGCAGGTTCGAATCCAGCCGAGGGCATGGATGTTTGTGTTTGTCCCTTTTCATTATCATCCTTTCATCATTTTTATCCACGTTCTAGAACTAACAGTTCCAGTTTCAAATTTAATCAGGTGCATATATAGATTCTCCCCCTTCAAATTTCAATTAACACAGTGTTAATTCAAGTGGTCTCTAGATAGGCAATATCGATCGAAGAAAATATTTAACAGAAGTGCAAATTTAACAATTTTTAAAAGCTACTGCTTTCAAAAATTAAAAAAAAATACAGCCTATGGTGGAATTTCAAAAATTTAAAAGCATTTGTATGGAATTATTGATTATGTAACTGAGCAAAGTGATGTTCAAAAAATAGCAGCTTTTCTCGTGCAATTTTTCGAAGGAAATCCATCTCACACCTAAATAAATTAATTTTTAACAATTTTCATTTGATAATGAATTTCCATAAATCTTTAGAAACAGAATTATTTTTCCTCGTAATTACAAAAATTTCAATCAAATTTGCCGTTTTCCCCATAGGTTAACATTGCACATGGCTGCCATATACCCCCAAAATAGTAGCGTGTCATTACTCGTTTTACTTACAGGAACTCTAGTTGGGCTAGGGTGCCTGGATAATCAACACCACCTAGACAGAAGGCAACACCACCTCTATTCAAAACCTAAGCGCGAAAATTTCATACATTGTTACATCATGCGGAGTCATAATTTAGGGCTTATTATTGGAAGAAATATGATTAAACATGACTCCGTATGATGATGTAGCAATTATGAAATTTTCGCGCTCAGACTTTGAGTAGAGGCAACGCCTCCTAAATAAAAGGCCTGAGCGCGAAAACGTCATACATTGTTACATCATCATCCGAAGATACGTTTAATCGCATTTCTACCAATAATAAGCCCTGAAATGCGATTAAACGTATCTTCGGATGATGATGTAACAATGTCTGACGTTTTCACGCTCAGGCCTTATCTTTAGGAGGCGTTGGTAGAGGTGGTGTTGCAGAAGGCCTGATAACGGAAACGTCATACATTGTTACATCATCATTAGTCGACCCGTAGCCCACGAGAAAGACAGGCCCTGGCCAACACCACCTAAAGAGGTGGTGTTGCCCTGGCGCGGAAAAGTCACGTGATCATCTTAGTCTGAATAACAATGTAACTTTCATTGTTTCCATCTTGGATTTTAATAATCGGCAATTTTTCATTTGTTGGAAACAATGAAGGTTACATTGTTACTCGGACTAAGATGGTCAGGTGACTTTTTCGCGCCAGGGCCTGTCTTTCACGTGGGCTACGTAGTCGACCATTGTTAATCTATTTCTACCGGTAATAAGCCCTAAATTTGGTCGACTACGAGACCAACGAGAGACAGGCCAGGGCACTCAAAAGTCACATGATCATCAGGGTCCGGACAACAATCCATCCTTTATTGTTTCCAACAAACGAAAAATTACTGATTGTTAAAATCCAAGATGGAGACAATGAAGGATGAATTGTTGGCCGGACCCCGATGATCATGTGACTTTTGAGTGCCCTGGCTTGTATCTCGTTGGCCTCGGTAACACCACCTAGACAGAAGGCCTCCGCACAGAAACGTCATACATTGTTACATCACACTAAAGCGGCTATTGTTAATCGTATTTCTACCAACAATAGGCCCTAAATTTGGCTTTTTGATGATGCAACAATGTATATAGTTTCTGTGCGCAGGCCTTCTGTCTATACTCTTTCCAACCAAAGAAAAACTGGGCGTGTCCAGTTAAATTTCTAATTTCAATTGTTAAACATTGTTAATTTTATTTAGCAACAATGTCTAACAATTGAAATTGGGAATTAGACACGCCCAGTTTTTCTTTCGTTGAACAGAGTATAGGTGGTGTTGCCTCACTCGACTAATGATGATGTAAGAATGTATGACGTTTCCGTTATCAGCCCTTCTATCAAGAAGGTGGTGGGATAAAGCGGAGAAGTGTGGTGACAACTTATTCCGTAAGCTTTATCCCACAGATTCTGTGGTCGAAAGTGACAACTGAGTAACTATACTAAACTCGTAGTTATTTTAGATAAATTTATTGTTGTCTGAAGCTATGCAATTTTAAATTAAGCCTGTAGTTTAGTTTTATTTTATTTCTTTAGATAAATATCATAGAAAAAAAATAAATTTACAAAAAAATGGCACAAATTTCTTTTGTTTCTTGTTTTAATTTTAATTAACCACAAAATTATTCCATATTTCACCTACAGGTTTTACTCCCATAATCAGGAGTTTGGCTGGGTTACATTTCTTGATAAAGTCGAAAGCAAGAACGGATGAAGTTGGCCTAAACGAACCACGCCGATCGACGAGCAAGCTCCACGTACAACCGTATGAAAAGTACAACTTTGCCCAAATTGTTATTGGCTCCTCGTTTCAGATGTGTTCTTCATCAATAAAACTTTGCAGCATATGAAACAATTTTTTATTCATCTGACAAGGAGAGGGTCCCAACGAACAATCGAGTTTTTCTGATGTGCTTTGGTAGGATGGTAGTCTGATATGTCCTTTTCGTAAAACCAAGTCCGCAGCCTCCAACTTGGCCTTATTTTCGAGAAAACTCCCTTTAAAGTCTGTGTTATATAACAAGTGTAAACTATACCTGGGTAATCATCACAACAGCGGCAGCCGAACAGGTAACGTCGTGGCGTACGAACCGTAAGATCTCGAGTTCGAATCTACCCGTGTTAGGCTTTGTTTTTTTTTCTTTTAATGATTTGCAACTGTGCTCTCGTCCACTTTTTAATTTGGAGGGCACGGCAGTGCCCTCGCCAAGTCGAGCAAGCACGGCCGTAACATCCTTTTCAGGAAGCAACTCGGCGTACTTTTGACCCTACATATCTTTGTGCCAGAGTTGCCTAGAATCCTGAAACCTTTTATATATAGTGTACTTTGCAAATGGAACTGAATTTTCAAATATTACATTTCTATCTTTTCTAGATCATAAGATACAAGAACTCAAAGTTTCTTTATTTAGACACTGACTCACTGACCGATCATCAAAAATCTGAGGTACTTCCCGCAGTCCTAAAAACTTGAAATTTGGCATAAAGATAGTGTTTAGGGTACAATGAAAGGAAAAATTAAAAAATTCAGAATATAAAAGTGTTGATGGTTAAAGGTCACTGCCAAACATCGATTAACCTGCAACGGAATGGCTATATGCAATTGGTGACGACGACACTGCTTGCAAGCGTGGAGCAATTGATCTCGACATTGTTGGCGAATTGTTAAGAGTGAGAAACAATAGCAACTCCGAAATGTGACTTTCGTTGGAAACGTTTGTTAATCTGGAAGCATGGCATTTTATTAAAACCAGATTAATGTCAAAATATTTTCAATTTCGATTAAATCAACAATATTTATTTTTCTTATTAAATGATGCTAATATTCGTCAATTAGGATTTGGTATTTTTTATAAAATGAATTGCGTAAATCGAAAAGAAAAAAATTACAGCTGAACAATACTTTCAAATGCTTAATAAATAAAGAGGAGCTAGAAGGCGATTTCACTGCAATATTTAGTCGATTGTAAAACAAATTGCAATTTTGAAAAAGAAAAAAAAAAACGAGAAATGACATCAATTGCATGACACAAAATTATAATCCTTCATCATGGTTCCTTACCATAAGTCCTTCTGAATGGATACGGAGTGATTTAGTGGAACACATTAGGGAAGTCAATGGGATACGGCTAACAAAAATATCATACGGCCAAGTATCAATTTCTCGTTTCATAGATAATAAGTTTAAAGCTACGTCGGACTAAATTACATCATCTGACGAGCCACTTGGTAAGGTCAAACATTACTTTTGAAGACGTGAATACCAATCTGGAAGTGCTCAACAATTTCATTTGATATCGTGGGTTAAAGATGCCCCAATTCTTCACAAGTCATCACTTGAGGAGGTAGCATCATTTGTAACAAATTATGTCACGTGAGCCCTACTTAACAAGAATCTTTCGCCTACTCTTAATCAACGGGTCGTGTCATGTCAAACTCACTAACAGTACAGTTACTGTTTGCGAAAAAAGAACACTAGAAAGGTTATACTGTATGTCAGTTTTGATTCGCACATCATATTACTGAAGCACTTACCGTAACAGATATCGCAGTCAATAGCTGGAAAAAAAGCATTATCATCTAATAATCACTATAATATTGTGCGCAAAACAGACTAAGATATGATTAACATCCTGCAATGTTGCTCGCATGGAATTGTAACAAATATCCAGTTCGTGGGGAAAAAACAGCTATCCTGAATTATTATGTAACGACATGCACCACAAAAAGTGAAAAACAAACGCAGCTGATATAAATTCTACTAAGAGTTTAAGTCGTCGTTTATACAACATCGGACTAAGGGTATTGTCGAATCGGCCGTGTGGAGCTTTGGAGGCAAGTGACACTTTGCTTAGAATTCCACTGTACGGGACTGATATTCAAAAGTCGAAGACTGCAAGAAGTTTCTGAAAAGAACATATTGACCATATTTCAAACCATTATTTCTACAGGGTCGAGTCACGTTATTATGACCACCCCCTACGTTTGTCTTCGGGGTTGCCCAGACGGGGAATCATGTCACTTGTTGGGAATTGTTAGGTGACTATATAAGGTTAGTTTCCATTATTTTAAAAACATATCACTCATTGCTGCAATGGCTAGGAAACGTGATTTATCAGATCTGGAAAAGGGGATGATAATCGGCTTTCGGGACAAGGGTGGCAGTATTTCGGAAACCGCGCAGTTTGTGAACTATTCTCGTGCTGCTGTAGTTAAAGTGTACCATGACTGGGAAAATGGGACAGTTCAGAATAAACGGTATGGGAACTGTGGAGCACCACGTGCCATTGATGACAGAGGTGAACGTCGGCTGCGAAGGCCAACCGAAGAGCTACAGTGGACCAACTCACCGCTCAAACCAACGAGGATGCTACCAGACATGTCTCTAAAAGCACAGTACAGAGGACCCTGCTACGTATGGGCCTCCGCAGCAGATGGATGGTCACCGCATCCATGCTGACGAAGGTTCATCGCCAAAAACGGCTTCAATTTGCCCTGCAGTACAGAAACTAGACCATTTCTGGCTGCAAAAAAGGTTGCCTTCTCCGATGAGTCACGATTTTTGCTCCACAGAAGTGACGGCCGTTGGCAGGTAAGGCGAGGAACCTCCGACAACAAGCATCCTGCAACCATTGTTGGACGAATCCAGGCTGGTGGCGATAGCGTCATTGTGTGGGAAGTGTTCTCATGGCATTGTCTGGGCCCATTGGTACCTGTGGAAAGCACACTCAACCGATTCGATTATTTATTCATAAATGCAGATCAAGTACCCATACATTGCGACTGTCTGAGGGGGATGGCACATTCCAGCAAGACAATGCGACGTGTCATATGGCTGTAATTGTTCGGTGGATGGTTTGAGGACCACGACCAAGAGTTCCAAGCACTACCCTGGCCCCCTAATTCCCCAGACCTCAAACCCAATGGAGAACCTTTGAGATCACCTCGATCGTCATGTGCGTGCTATGGAACAACCACCGCGTACCCTTCAGCAGCTATCGGATGCTTTACAGTCTGCATGGCAACAGCTACCAGTAGAAACCTGCCAGAATCTTATTGACTCACTCCCACGCCATCTAGCTGCTGTCCGTGATGCTAAAGGCGGTTATTCGGGATATTAGCTGGTGGTCATAAATGTGACTCGACTCTGTATGACGCTGAGGAAATGCTGAAAAATACTTCTTTTCTTTCTTCTTATGTTCAAACTATGTCGAATCTTAGGAGAGAGAGGATGATTCGGGCAGACGTGAGGAGTTCTGTACATGGGCTGTGAAAAACTATCGACTGGATCCTTCATTTGTACATAACATTGCGTTCAGTCACGAAGCAAATTGTATGTCCATGATAAGGTAAACCGTCAAAACATGAGATAGTGGATGGATATGAACTCTCGTTGGACAGATCCATCCAAAATCGTTGGTTATAGCAAAGTTATGGTGATGTGTGGGATATGGGGCACCCGTTTCTTTGGACCATTTTCATAGACGGTATCTTGAATGCTGATGATACTGCCATCTTGATAAGGGCGCACCGGCCATCTCACGTTATCATTCGGTTTGAAGAAGTTCGAAGACTGGTTTAGTTGCTGGAAACTGAGTCTTAACGTCGGAAAATGGTATTATTTGATATTCCACGTGACCGTTTTCCCATTTAAGAAAATGAACCTTGACCCAAAATGGCAGATTTCAAGATGGCGCCCAAACTTCAAAACTGTCTCAAAAGATAGAGCACCTATCCTATTCCCTGCTAGCATGATCACATCGTTTATTTTACACACAGTTTTCGAAATACAGATATGAGGCGTTGAGCGCAAAAGTGGTCCAAGCCGAAAAAAATATGTTCTGAGAAAATCGCAAAATATGTTCTGAGAATTCTTCCCTATTATGTATGCAAAATGGAATTTAGCGACCTCTGTTGGTACGCACACCAAACTATGGATGGGCCACAATGGCACTGGAAAAAGCAATCTATCAGCAAGTTATTTCCACATGTTACTCTTTTTCAACATTATTGTTGGTTGGGCCACTATTGCGCTCAACGCCTCATATGTCCTGTGACTCATCCTGTAGATTGCCCCAAGTATCTCTCGAAAGGGCTGTGAGTGTACAAGAAAGTATGAAGACGACGCTTCCATGACAGCAGGATTAGAGGAGACAATAGTGATAAAAATAGGAGCAAGTGTGATATTGAGAAGGAACATTGGTGTGAGTTTGGGCATAGTAATTGGTTCTGTCGGTGTTGAACAAGGTTTGAAACTGGATCCTCAGGATAAAAAAAAGTTAAAAGGATAGTAATACAAATCCAAATAAGTAAATTGCAAGAAACTGTGAAAGACAGTAAACTGTATAAAATAAATAAAGAAACTACTATTTCTCCAAAATTATTTAATGTCCGTAGGCGCATCTCGACAACAACGTCGTCTTCTTCAGCGAAAAACTAGAAGAAGAAGACGTCGTCGTCGTCGAAATGCGCATACGGACATTAAATAATGCTGTGGAAATAGTGGTTTCTTTATTTATTTGATACAGAGAGTAATACAATTCGTTAACGGACTGACTCATAAACTCGCTTCAGTTAGGAGTAAATTTGAAATAATGAATAGGGTATATGTTCAGCGCGAACAATACCCTCTATGTGTGTCGTTTGCTATAACTATAACATAAAAGTCAAGGCCTTAGTTTGAACAGCGCACTAACAGGCATAGGCTCTTCAGTATTCAGTGTGTGGTCAATCTTACTTAGCATTATCAAGAGTAAAATGCCTGAGCAGCTTGCATCTAATTAATATTGATTATTACAGTAGTGCCAAAGTTCATGAGTCCGCCATAACGAGGATAATCGACTCAAATGGACGTACTGCACAGATTATCAAAAGCCACCGAGAAGGGCCAATAAGGACAGGGAGTGGACTATGCGAAAACCGGGGGCTGATATCAAAAAAAGGATGTCAGGGAATGGAGGACCACTTACAAAAAGAAGTGAAATCCCATCAAAAACATTTCATGTAAAAAATGTAGCGAAGTTTCACGACTCGTTAGCCGTAAAAAGTTGTGAGATTTCGTGTAGGGCGAAGTCTAGTGCTCTTATTAACTCTGACACTTTCATTTACAAACCACTCCAAATCATTACATCTTTAGTTAAAGAACATTTTGTGACTTGGCAATTATGCAGCCCGGTTCCCATGTATATATATATGCAATCCTTTATTAATAAACGTGAATATTAAAATGACAGCCTCAGAAGCTGTTAGGTAAAAAATTAATATTCCTGATTACAGTAGTGTCAAATCTTAAGAGTCTAGTGAAGCTGACGTAGTGCTATCAAGAGTAATAAGTCTGAGAAGACTGCATCTAATTAATATAGAAGATTAATATGTAAAAGCTCAAGAGTCAGCCACAAGTGAATATAATCGCTTAGATGCAGTACCACTCAGACATGCCCAAAATAATTCATTCGAATCACAGGGATATCTATGTAAAACTTTACAATGCTATGTAAAAAAATTAAATTTAATTCCATGCAGTAAATACATATACGATCAGTTTCCATATAAATAGTATTTTATGTAATACTTTATTAATAAACGTGAATATTAAAATGTAAACAACAGCCGTCACATTGTCGTGCTGCGTAATTGCCGAGTCACAAAATGTTCTTTAACTAAAGATGTAATGATTTGGAGTGGTTTGTAAATGAAAGTGTCAGAGTTAATAAGAGCACTAGACTTGGCCCTACATGAGATCTCACAACTTTTGACGGCTAACGAGTCGTGAGACTTCGCTACATTTTTTACATGAAATGTTTTTGATGGGATATATTTTTCTGTTATAATGAAAAAGTATTTTTAACAAGTAAGAGCAATAAGGAAGACATTTTCAACTAATTATGATAATAATATCTGTTATAAAAATATAAATAATTCATAAACATATATTGATTTTAAAGAAAAAACAATTTTTTTAATGTTATACTTTTCATATGTTCAGGTTTTGATGTCCATATTGAGCGCTATAATAAAATAACAAAATAATCGTTTTAACAAATAATTTCGAAGTTGTCGATTAGGCTTGTCGAATGCAACGTGCTGGATGGTATTCTTTAAAAGCAGCGTTATAAAAATTAAAACAAAATAAAAAGTCAACGCGTGGACTCGAACCCACGATCTCGTGATTCGTACGCTAACTACTTGGCTGCTCGTCGTTGTGATAATACATCTACAGTTGTTGAGATGCAGTTTACAAGAGTAATATAAGACAGACTTTAAAAGGGATTTTCTCGAAAATAGGGCCACGTTGGAGCCTGCGCACTTGATTTTACGAAAAGGGCATATCAGAATACCATCCTACCAAAGAGCATCAGAAAACTCGATTGTTCGTTGGGGCCCTCTCCTTGTGAGAATATTTTTAACGATCATGCCTCCTAAATATTCGATGATGCCATGTTCAGTATTTGTTACGTTCATTCAACTGTCGTATTCTTTTTTTTTTATTTGAATTGCCCATAATTTCCTCTTTGCAGCGTTTGCAGGAAAGCGAAAAACATGAACGAAAAAGCCATGTTTGGCTGAGGTCAGAAACTCTAACCGGTGAGAAGAGTTAGCGATTTGTCAGTCATAAATGCCGGTGAGAAAACTGTGACGTCATTTTAACGTGGTCGAAAACGGCAGTTAATGCTGCTATGCCTAACCGGTTAGTCCAACCGTCCTAACCGAGAAAAAGACGGTTAGTCCAGTGAGAAACTACGTCATCATCCTCTCACTGGTGAGGGTTTTTGACCACAACCTTTGGCAAAGTGATTGCTACATGCAGGCATAGGCTAAGAATAACTTATGCTATAATGCAGGAAAGAAACAACCAGCAATCGTTTTTGCTCGTTAAAATTCGATGTTACTAACTTATTTTAAAAGGTTAAGTTGAGAAAAATAGATAAATAAAGAGAATTCTAACATTACCAAGAGAGACTGTTAGTATCGTACGAGTATTTGAGCAAAAAACATGCGTTCTCCTATGCGTGGCTAAGCCCTTCCGGGATCAAAATGGCGGACGGAAGTAGGAGTTGTCACCACCCTTCTCCGTACTCATCTTAAATGGGCTAATTCCTTGTCCAGTAATTTAAGTTGAGCTAATTAGAGATGCAGCGTCACCGTGATGGTAGAATAGATGTAAGAAAACTTGATGGAATTAGAATGGGAGATAATAGAAAGGAGTGAATCTTTAACATGCCCAGATATAAAAAACATCGTCAATAGGCCGCAGCCATATCGACGGCTTTAAGGTAGACCTCCCCTATAAAGACATTGACGTAGTTGGGAACCATTTTGGAGCCTCACCAGTGCTCCTGGGTTGAATATAATAATCATCTTTAAAGGTTAAGAAATTAGAGGTGAGGATGGTACGAAGGAGAAGGCAGATGGTGTCGGTAGAAGGAACTTGGAAAGATTTGTTAATGGTAAGACTTGCGGATAGCTGCAATCCAATCATCTTGAGGAATGTTAATGTAGACAGAACAGATATTAAGAGTACAGAGGTAAACGTTCTTAAAATCATAATTGAGTCATTAAGGCACTAGATATTGGAGAGAAAACGGTTGTGCACTTTAACGTACTGTTTATGATTGTGTTCTTGGTATGAATCACATTGAGTAGTTGTCTGAAACAGTCTTCAGAGTTTATTTACCTTAGGTTAATCAAATTTCAAGAGCCTTTCATCCGAATGTGGTGTTGTATGTATTGAATGGTTTTGCAGAGAATGGTTTATCGGATCTTGAAAAAAACAAAGTGTTCAGAATGTTATGCTGAACAAGTTTACAATGAAAATGTTTGTGTCTCTCTTATGATTGAAGAGGTAGAATGTGCATGCAGAATACCTGCATAATTTGGATGTTCGAGATCAATCTGATTTGAATTTGACAGGCCATCTTCAATTTCCTATTTAGTGATTGCAAGAGATTTGGGATATCTCCATTTCCTGCAAAGGAGGGGTGTAACAAACCTTTTAGCCACCCAGTATGAAACTTACGAGGTGTGTTTTAAAAAAGTTTGATACGGCATTTTTTTAACGGTAAACTATTTTTCAGGATCAATCTGCACAGGTTTTTTCCAAAGCAGTCCCAAACCACTGATACATTTAAATATGTTTGACTAACATTAAGTGATAGTCCGCGAACACATGGCATAAATATTGTATGCCACCTTCTTGAGTATCGCCTTGGCTTTTTGATGACGATCGCTAACTCTGGAAACTTTTGTCCTTTTAAGTTTGGCTTCAGCTTAACAAAAAAAATCCCAAAGGGCCATGGCAGAGCTACAATGAGGGTGAGGAATGCATTCGATATTTTTCTCACTATACAGTCTTCGGTCTTTTTAAAGTCCTTGTACCATTTGAAGGCCGTATAACGATTTAGAATGTCCTCACAATTTGAAAGCATTCAACGACAAATACTTAAGTGTCCGGAAGATGAAGCAGTGTTTCGAAGTACACTATGTGATAAAAACCACCTGCATTTTTGGACGGACAACTACAAGTACCTTGGACTCAAGACTCCTGGAACTGTCACGGGAATTACGTTCTGAACAAAGCGTAGAGGACTAAGTACACTCTCATAGCTCTCCTGGATCGAAACAGTGCCCTCAGCATCGATAATAAGCTACTACTGTACAAGACGATGATTCGGACCATCCTCTTTTATGGCATGCCTGCGTGGGCGACCATATGTAAAAGCAGATGGCGTGAACTCCAGACGTTCCAATATGCTACCCTGAGGACCATTGCCCAGCTTGGAAAAAGGACCGTAAAAAATCATTACATCCACTCGAATCTGAACGCGACTCACATTGGAAAGTGCATCCAAGATCTCCTGAGGAACATGGTGCAGACGAAGAAGACTGAATAACCTGATGGAAATGAAGTGGTATACAGAGTATAGAAAACCCGAGGCACATTCTTGATGTCAGCTTCGAAGAGATTGGCAACGTTTCCTTCACGGATTATTGGAAAATGTGATACCCCCCTCTCCCAATCTTCTGACAATCGTCAATCTTGTTATTTTTTCATTATGTGGAAAACCTCTTGGGTTAGTCAGGCTTCTTGCCTATTTAAGTGTATTTTCATGTGGAATTTATTCTGGTAGGGTGAGCTTCGTGAAAGCACTACCTCCGTCCCACCTGAACAGATGTACACTTCACTGTTCGATTGTCGATTGTCGTATTCTCCTCATAATCTACTCAATGACGTGCACAGTACAGAAGACATAGATATCAATGTTGAAAAGGTTACCACGAGTATTACTGATACCATCATCATCTCGATCTTACTCCAGCGATCAAGTATCTAACAGATCAAAGGAACAGGGCAAGGAGGCAATGACATCGAACCCGAGAGCCTTGGCTTAAAAGCAAATATAATCGACTCACGAGAAGAGTACACGAGGAAGAAAATAAACTTCGTAACGAAAGATAGAATGAGAAGGTGAAGAGTTTGTCAACCCAGGACAACTCAATCGAGTGCATGATTCATGCCTTACAGAAGAAAAAGGCCATGAACCAATGGAAATTTATAATTAATGAATAAGATAAAGCACAGTTCATTGCTGATTCGCTTAAACAACAATTTATGACTCATACAAATATCGTAATCCAAAGGCACCGTAATCCAAGACATATCCTTGATGTCAATTTTGATGATATTGATAACGCCACCTTCCCAGATTACTCGTAGATTTCTCGTGTGTGTGTGTGTACCTTTATTAAGTGACATACTCCTAGCTCAGACAATCGTTAATCAAGTTTCCCTCCACCAAGAGGAGGTAATTTTCTTCTACTATGGATCATTTTTCTGGGTACATCAGGCTTCTTTACTATGTTCAGTGTATTTCCTTCGGAATATGTTTATGAAGCGTGAGATTATGGAAGCTATGTTTCAAGTTCCACACAAATACCGATACACTACACTGTTCAGTTGTCGATTGTCGTTTTCTCCTTATATGCTGATAAGATAGCTGAGCTGTCGAAATGTAGATACATATGTATAAATAAATCTATTGTGGATATGAGACCCATTGTTTTTCTTCAACTCTTCACTTTGATAAGTGTTCCACAGATTCTGTTAAGGTTTATTGTTACTTTATAATCTTAATAAAAGGATAACAGTAATGTTTGGGGAAGAAAGAATAAAATGCATCCTCTTTTCAGGAAAAATTCATTATAATATTATATGCATTAAATATGATCGTAAAAATGTATTAGTATTCTTGACTTTTACTGAAAGCTTCCATTTTGTTATCTCGAAGGGTCCGCACTAATGCTATCCATATCTTATCTTTGCAGTGTCTCTATTATAAAATTCTTGACTTCTTCCAAAACCCATTGTTTTAAGTTTATTTAACATAAGTCATTGTCATTCCGTTTGCAATCAAATCGTTGATCATATAGAAATATGAATGCTACGGAAATATCCCTGAGCGCTAATTTAGGCCAACTAGCAAAATCGCAGACAGCAATGATGGTAGTTTAATGGGAGGTTTTAAAAACGCGGAAATAACCATACTTTACCCTTACTAACTTACCCTTTTGAGAAAATGCACACCTTACATGGGATCACTTACCATTCTCAAATGTATCGAATTTTATAATCATGCATAAAAATCGAAAGTGCGCTCTTTTTCTTAACCATACTAATGAGTATTCTACTGTATATAACAAAAAAGCATTTTAGGTTTAATAGCGACAGCCACACATCATCATTTTGAGAAATTTATTTCGTGAAAACGACAGAATTCACTTTCCTAAGAGTACGAGTTCCTCCCAAGAGAAAAATTCCTGGACATACCCCTTATTCTTAATATTTTTTACGTTATTTTAGCTCCCTAAGTATATTTCATTCTCTCCTGTACTAAATACATGCCAATTAATTAATTGTATTTGAACATTTTTGTACGAAAGTAGTTCCAAGTCATGCTTGGATTCGAAAACAGATTAACTTTATTGTCGTTTAACACTATTTGATATACGAGGTGTATGTAAAAAGGTGTATACGCGGAAACAAATAATACACGGGAGCTAATGAGAACGCGTGAATTTTTTCCCGCCCGCAGATGTGAATTGGTGTGAAAATGACGGAACAAGTTGAGCAGCAAAATTGCATCAGATTTTGCCAAAAGTTTGGCGTTAGTTAAGGCGAAACCATTCGAAAGATCCAACAGGCATTTCGGGAGGATGCCATGAACCCATTCTTCGCATCTGAGTCCGACTTTTTTGGTCAAACTCGGCATTCCTGTGCTTTCTCTGTTCCCCAAGTTGAAAATTCCGTTGAAAAGGACCCGATTTGAATCAAGAGAGGATATCATGCGAAATGCAACGGCCCAGCTGAACACCTTTCCGACAGATGGTCATAGAAGTGCTTTCAACAATGGCGGGACCGCTGGAAAAATGTGTGCATTACCAAGGGGACTACTTTGAAGGAAATTAGAATAAATGTCTGGTATATGAATAAAAGTATTTTTTGCCGACCAAAGGTTCGATAATTTTTGAATACACCTCGTATTTTAAAGTCTTAAATTGATGGAAGGGCACGTAATAAAAAGATGAAATATAATTTAAGACGTGTTTATAAATACATTATGATAAACTCGTTGATATGGGTCCATTATTGCTGCACGTCGTAAGAGAGTAGTTGATTCTTTGATTAAGCAATGATTAAAATATACGAGAATAATAACATTTCAATGAAACTTACATTAAAATAATAACGCGTTTCGATTTACATTATCATCAGAGCCAGTTTGAACAAATTGAGGAAGCAAATACAATTTTTTAAAAAAGACGGGAATTAAGAAATTACCAATCAGGAGACACTGACCTGCAGCTTGCGAGACTTGGGTTGGTTTCCGGTTTGATTGAAAAAATTTAAATGATAAATAACAAGGATGGGCAAATGCGGCTCCCATTGAAAATTTAAATCCGTTTATTTTCAGAAACTTTTTCACTGAATCTTGTTAAATTGGTAAGCAATTTAAATGACTAAGCAATGAATATTTTGTCATTTGAATTTGTGTATTTAATACCATCTACATATTGTGTGGCTCTTTATAAAATGTATACTAGATAATATGCCCGGCGTTATTCAGTCTGTTTGTTTGTTGAAATTTTGCAATATTTGAATTTGAATATGAATAAGAACACGTGAAAAATCCGTAGAGTTATTATTTCTTTAGGGAAAGTACCATCACTTTTTCAGCAAAGGCTTGAACAGCTGCACGCCATAAAAGTTGTATTCTCTTATTTATTTACTACTTTTTTATAACTATCCCCCTTAAAACGTGAATCATTAAGACAAGCATCGTAACCTGAAAAAGACTGTACCCTGATCTTAGTCGAAGCAACATTGTAACCTTCAGCGTTTCTATCTTGGATTTTAGAAGTCAGTATTTTTTCGTTTGTTGAAAAAATGAAGGTTACATTGTTACTTGGACTAAGATTGTCAGTTGACTTTTCAGTGCCGAGGCCTGTCTTTTTCGTCGGCGACGGCATGTATTAATTTCATCAACCATTGTTGACGCAACATACAAACACGACCAGTCGATAGGTGAAGCAAACACGACGGATTGATTGTTCACACATGCAAGCAAACAAACATAAACTAAGTCTATTTCATATATACTGTATGGATTTTTTTTACCCCCCCCCCCCCTTTGGGCCAATTTGAAACTCGGCACATGTAAACCTTAGGCGTGGATTCCACATGCCTAAAACAACTGCAGAAAGCACAAAGCAGAAAAATGTTTTGACTTCACTTCCTGGTTTCGGTTTTCTGCCCGACAAAAAATTCTCTTATCTTTGGAGGTTATGACTTAATCCAAATAAAAAAAAAAACAGGAGTTTTCTGTCGGGCAAAAAGACGAAAGCAGGAAGTGATGTCAAAAAGTTTTTTGGTTTGTGGTTTCTGCCCTTGTCTTTACGCATGTGGAATCCACGCCTAAGGAATCCACTCTGAACCTCACGAACATGTGGTGCGGATATGAGCTCAATCGGATAAGTGGTACAAAGTTTCAGAACATTTACAGACGTACACGGCATTTTTATATACAGGGTGTTTCAAAATTACACCACCAAACTTGGCAAAACGTTAGAGGGGATCAATTTGAACATCTTTTGTTAATAACGTTTTATTCTAAAATGATTCTGCAGTCAACTGCAGTACGTGGATTCAATTAATTAATATGAATGGAAACACTGTTAACCTTTAACACGTTTATTCTCATCATTACAAAGAACATTAATTAGACAAGTCAGTAATGTCTTATTACTACATAATGTGCTCAAAATGTCGACCACCTGTTTCAATGCAAGCCTCACATCGTCGTAACATGGAACGGTTGATGCGCTGAAACACTCCAGGCATCTAGTTTACCATCGCTGCAGCAGCCACCACACGTGCCACAAGATCTTCCTGTGACTCAACAGGAGTTTCATACAACACACTTTTCATATGTCCCAGAGGAAATAGTCCAGACATGTGAGGTCAAGTGACCTGGGTGGCCAGTTAATAGGACCTCCACGACCGATCCATTTGTTTGGAAATCTTGCATCAAGGTAATCACGTACTTCCCGGGAGAAATGGGGTGGTGCCCCATCATGCTGGTACCACATGTCTCGGCGAACTCTCAGTGGTATGTCTTCCAAGAGTTCTGGTAACACATGCTGAAGAAACATGTTGTACGTATGCCCAGTTAAGGAAGTGGGCATCATGTATGGGCCAATCAATTGTTCATGCACAATTCCACAAAAAACGTTAATACTGTAGCGCTGTTGATATGCACGGAGAAAACGTGCGTGTTGATTCTCATGGGCCCACAGTTGTGCATTGTGTGAATTAAACATTCCCTCTCGTGTAAACATGGCTTCATCTGTGAATAATACACATTATGTGAATGTAGGGTCCGTGTGATTTTGTGCTTAAATACCACGTTGCAAATGCTTCACGAAGAGGGTAGTCAGTTATCTTCAATGATTGGACCTTTTGCCGGTGGAATGGATACAGCAAATTCTCGTGCACAACTCTCCAAACATAAGTGTGGTTCACACTCAAGTTGTGCGTTACTGCACGTACACTTGTTGTTGGGTTATCAGCAAACTGTTGCAGAATCTCGTCCTGTAGTGCTACGTTCCTGTTACGTGGTCGTCCTGCGTTGCCCATATTCCTGGAGAAAGATCCTGTTTCACGAAGTCGCCGATGCAGATTCGCGAATGTCTTATAGTGAGGCACACGTCTGGTGGGGTATCTTTCCTGGTACAGCCTAACTGCAGCTCTCCCATTCCCATTGGCTGTTGCCGGCCAGGTGGCCGAGAGGGCTAGGGCGTAGGCTTTCTAGTACTCGAGTCTGCCTGGTCGTGGGTTCGAATCCCGTCGTGGGCATGGATGTTTGTGTTTGTCCCGGGCTGCGTACAGATATAACTCGTGTAAAAGGCGCAAAATGACCTTAGTAGTCGACGCCAAAATTTCTAATAAACCAACCAACCATTGGCTGTTCCATACACGAAATGCGTGTCAGCCAATTCTTCATTTGAGTATGTCTGCATGCTGTGCTTTCAATGGTTCCAATTGACAACTAAACTTTACAATTGCTTTCTGTACTAACCATGTGTCTAATTGCATACTACTGTATGGATTTAAAGGAATGAACCATTATTCTGTGGTGGGTAAATTAATGTTATTCAAAACATTAAGCAAGGAATGAACCATTATTCTGTAGTGGGTAAATTAATGTTATTCAAAACATTAAGCAATACTGTCTTTTTGCTAATGGGACTCCGAATAAGCAGGATGAAACAGTGGAATCTTTGTACTGTAGCTGACTGCACAGTCATTTTAGAATAAAACGTTATTAACAAAAGTTGTTCACATTGATCTCCTCTAACGTTTTGCCAAGTTTGGTGGTGTAATTTTGAAACACCCTGTATAAAGAAGATATCCAGGATCTCTACTCTTCAATAAATATAGCAGAAAAGACGATTATAACATCATGATGCAAGCGAATGAACGAATGCGAAATGGTCAAAATCCTGGTAGAAAACGAAGGTTATAGTCGTGGAATGTTAGTGCCATCCAATGTCAAAAACCACCAGTGAGCAAACAACAAACGGAAAATGAATTTTATATATAAAATGAAAAACCGGAAGGTGTCTCTATATATTGCGGCTATTACTGACCTCATGTGTACTCATCCTTGATATATAACATACAAAATTTATTCATTATTTTACACACGTTGTATTGTATAGTGTATACAGTTATAATTTTATAACGTCCATTTTACAATACAATTGGT
>JAHWFO010039730.1:0-24738 GCA_023313115.1 Rhysida immarginata | reverse complement strand
TACCATTAGAACTTTCACTGCTAAGATATGGCATGTAATATATCAAACAACTCATAACAACGTGCTATGAGTGAATATAACGAGTAAATAATGATAATAGTTATTGTTTAGTAACACGTGCCCTAATGGTGCCATATGATACCATATGGTACCATTGGCACTTTCAATGCTAAAACATGGCATGTAATATAACAAACAACTCGTAAGAACATGCCATGAGTGAATATATCGAGTAAGTAATGATAATAGTTATTGGTTGTGTAGCACGTGTCCTAATGGTGCCATATGATCCATATGGTACCGTTGGAACTTTCAATTCTAATATATGACATGTAATACATCAAACAACTCGTAAATCGTGCCAAGAGTGAATATAACGTAGAAACACTTTAGTAATTAATATAAAAAAATAATAGATGCTTACACACAACGCTTCATCAATTGAGGATTACTTCGTTTTTCATTATGTGGGAATTCTTACAAATTAAATAACTTTTATTTTTTTAAATGTATGAGGAATAACTCCCTCTCCATTTAATTGTCATTTCTTCAACTTTATTCGTTTAAATTCTCTGTATACATTGCTTACTTAAATAGTAATTTACAATTTAGTTTTCATATTTATTGATTTTCTCTTAAGTGTTTTAAAATGTTGATTAATTCAATATATCCATGTGCGATGTTATAACATGAAAATGTGCTCCCTTTATCCGCTTTGGCGGTAAAATCTTTCTTGTTTTTAATTAAATTTAGATCTTTGAGGAAATGAAAAAAGGAAGCAATCTTATCTTTTTTATTATATTTTGCATTATTGGAAGTGGGAATCACGCAATTTGCTGTGTAAAAGCGATATTCCTCGTAATAGTTTTTAAAGATTGGACCTTGTGACGTCATGAAGCTGTCAATATTTCAATTACCAACATCAGATGGGGCGACAATCATTTTTCTTTTCGGACGGCGCTACCTGCATTCTTTATATCTTAATTCAAACATATGTTGCCGAAATGATAATCGGGATGTTGTATTGCACGTTTCTCATATGTATAACATATCACCCAGATGCATGACCTGTTTCATCCAACCTTCTATATCGTTGCTTTGGTTTTCATGTATTCAGGAAGATGCGTCTTCTGGAGCTCTCTCGAAGGTAAAGATGACACAATCGACTCATGCAAAAACTTAATGCAATTTCATTATTTTCATAAATCTTAAAGAGCTTATGAGACAGGTTATTTCCTCAAGCCATATTTCTTTATGTGTAGCCTATCTCTAATTGATCTCTAATTCTTGTTGCAAGCTCATTCGGCTCGGATTTTAATATGTATTTAGCAAAGTATTACGCAATCGCCTCATTTAATCCGTATGGGAGAATATCCATGTTCCTCCCTACACATACCGAGCTGCAGAAACATTACGTCCAAAGTACATTTTAATTTGCGATAAAGCCATTCAGCCTCTCTAAGTCCCACAATCCAACCCCTGTCAAACTCGTCAATTGCTGCACAGGAGTGCGGCTGCGTGTGCGAAGCATGGCAGTGTTGAGACTATTCGAGTCTGTTACAGATGGCAGAATGATGATGGATGAACCATTCATCCAGTGAAGGGACTTTTGGGACACCTTGTATCAGAATCCTGTGCACATATTATGTAGAAATTTAAATCATATATTGTATGCGACCCAAACTCTATTCTTGTGCAATTTCATTAAGAACTGTATCAATTTAATATAAGTCTGTAATATTTCTGAAACAAATCACTGACTAGCTCAAATTTGTACAAACACTTTTCATCGCGTCTAGAAAGTTTCCAAATGAAATTTTATTGATTTCTACAATGGTAAAGACATTAAAACTACAGCTGCAAAACACATCGTGAGCTTGTGTTTTGACTGACCGAGCCGCCATCTTGAAGGACAGATAAAGCTACGAGTTGCACCTCCCTGTAAGCGACTGATAAGAACGAAGCGAAATTTTCGAATACAAATTGGCAACAATATGCACGAGAGACTAACAAGCGCGAGACATAGTCCTCTGCGACATTTTTAGAATTTTTTTCAACAATGCTTTGCACAAATAAGTCAATATGCCAGCGTAAGGAGATGTTTGTATTGGTGTCCGGTCCAAAATTACAAAGTTGGAGGGAAAACCCCTTATCGTTTTGTTTGTTTTTGAGAACAACTGTAATTTAGCTCATTTTATCGACGATATCTTTCTGAATTTTCACGAAATTTGCTTGGGTTTTTTACAAAAGTAGCTCTATATATTTGGCTAATAAATTATGCAAAAGATATTTTAGTAAATCTTACGCATGCGCAGTTAAACATTTTTTAGTAAAAATGCTCATATTTCAACAAATATTTAATGTTTTTATATTCTGATCCCAGGGTATTGTCTCTACTGTAGTTTGTCAAGTTTCCTAAAAATGCCATTGCATTGGGTTAAAAACCCTGCATGTCATAAAAAAAAATACGAAAAAATTTCGAGTTTTCTAAAGAAACCTTTATATCTCCATGAATTTACGTGCTATTCTCATACAAACGAACACAAATAAGTAAAAGAAACCTCATAAACATATACTAAAGCTATAACCCACTTCAAGCATTATATTTTACAGGGCGATCCCAAACATTATTTTTTTGTTCAATTTGTTGCTGGTTTCCTATTTGCCTTCGAGACAAAACCTTCGCTGAAATATATGAAGTGTAACATTTTCTTATACCCCTGAAGTTTCAGGATAATTCGCCAAATATTTTTCTAGATATTCGACAAAACGTTTAAAATCGAAACTGTTCACATTTGAGGATTGTTTCCTGAAAGTTTGACAGTAGCTATTTGTAACAAGTTAATTACTCAGGTTCTATAATATCTAAGACGATGAAAATTGGAAGAATAATAGGGTACATAATGTCTGTAAGTCGTTAAAATTTGTTTTAATTCCAACGAGCAGTTTCCGAGTTACGCATTCAACATCGTAACACATGCTGACAATGTAATTACTAATCAGCACGTGCTACAACTTTGAATACGTAACTCGAAAATTACTCGTTGGAATTCGATCAATTTTTAACAGTATGCACAGTTTTATTTACCCAGTTTTATTTACCCAGTAAATTTTATCATCTTGAGTTATAGAACCTGAGTTATTAACTTGTTGAACTTGGTGGCGGCATTTTTATTTCTATTCATATCTCAGTTATCGTTCGAATTCCAACTCATGTTCATATGAACTTTTTGGCTTAGAATTACCCATACTATCATTTACCAAATTTTCATTCTTTCATTACGGGACACCCTGTATATCTCAAAAAACATATGGTCTCTTTCCATATCAAAAAACATTTCACGACAATTCATTGAATTGTTTATGATGAATATTTTTATAAGAAGTCAGTTAAAGAATGTTTAATATATGTTTGCGATGAATCCAATATTTAGATCTTTTAAGTTTCATCTAATGGATAAAAAAATATGTAATAATAACTCACTCTAATGTTAGAAAAAAGTGGATTTGGAAATTTCAATAATTATGCTAACCTTTGACTATTTCTTCTAATGTCGAGAGTGCATGATGAAGAGGAATTCTTTCGAACTCACGGGTGACGAGAGACATTGCTTCTTCCTCACATTTGATTCCATAACAAATGAGCAAAGTCGCCAAAATCACATGAATCTGATTAAAACATTCCATGGTTTTCTTTTCTACACGGAATCAAAAATGATAACTACATAAGCTTATCTTCTTCATTATATTATATTTTAATATCTTAAAGAAAGAAATTAGATCACCTTCTAATTAATGTGCTTCAACAATGTGAATTAAAATATACTAGAAATATCCGACCATTTTCTCATTACATATATGATAAAATATTTAAATGATATTTTACGGAAACTATAAGCCAAAAACTATGGTCAATTGAACACAAGAAAGAATATACAAGAATAATATTAAAGGTTACATTAAAACGGCTCAAATCATTGCCATTCTCGTAAACAGGCAACGTTCCGTCATTAAATTAAACATTTTTTATTTTGCCCTTAGATGAAGACGAAGAAAATTAAATAAGAGTATAATAAAGTCGTACGCTGCATATAATGGTTTTGAAGCTCGGATAGTTGACAGTTACTCGAGTAAATTAAAAAGCAGGTTAAGATGAATGAGATCACGACGCTAAAGAAAGGAAAGAAAGAATATAAAATGTTCTCTTCCTGTAAATTTTCCCTATAACCGAAAACTGAACGAAGACCTGAAGAAGATTTGTAAGGACTTCGACTGCAAACTGAAACAATATCCCTACTGAAGAGGATTTAGATATATACAGGGTGTTTCATAATTGGTGCCCCGTCTCTAGGTCCAAATAACGACTCAAGGGGAACAGATTGGGGGAAAATGAATATTGATTATTTGGTTTTAATGTTCCCTAATTCAGAATAAAAACATTTCGCGTCCCTGGGGGTGAAGGGGTAAATTTTGAAAATTTTACTTTTGTAGGGGTAGGGGTTAGACCCCATGTGTTATTTAAAAAGTTGTAGAGCATCATGTAAAATGTGGGTTTAGCAAAAAACCCGGTGAAAAAATCTCATCCCCTGCCCTTTATCGAGTGGGTAAAGTGAAAGGTATGGCTGGCTAAAGTAGACAAAATTTCATAATGTTTTTCCTGGGGGGAACAGCCCGGTCGAGTTTATTAGCTTTTCAGGGTAACGACTCATTCATTCTCATTAATTTTCCAAATGTAGGCCCTACTGTTTTCTTATAAGTATAATTTTTGTCCCCAATTATGAAACACCCTGTATAAATTTAAATACCATGTATGCGCGTCGTGTTACATGATTTATTTAAGACATTCTTCGTTAAGAGGACTTAAAATGCACGCGGAAGCGCATACTGCTTGTATTTATTTATTAGTTAAGTATAGTACATCGGAGCTCGTCTAAGACCAGTATGGTATTACACCGACAAGTTAGGTCTTAGGGGGCTCCATCATTCAAATTACAGAAGTGATGTAGCAGAATAAATGCAGAATGAAATTTTAAAAATAAATAAAAAAAATACATAAAAAATAGGGATTAATGTCAGTTTTTAGAAGTGAAGGATTGTCTAATATAATGAACATATATATAAAGTTGCAAATTATTAAGTAGATAAATTTAATTCTCAACAAAAATTATCAAAATATATATATATGAATTGATACAATCTCATTAATACATTGGCAAAGAATAAAGTTATATAAGGTTAAGATTAGAGGGAAGAAGAGTGGCTGGATGTATTTAGAAAGGGCTTTAACTTTCTTTTAAAAGAAGCAGGGGTTGGAGCTTGTTGCAGATGTTCAGGTACACGGGCCCAGCAATTTATACCAGCAACAGAAACACAGTTATGATAATTTCGACGGGTTAATGGGCATCTTATTGAGGAGGCAAATCGGGTAGGGTAATTGTGAAAATCTTGCTGATGATGTATTATTGGAGGATTAGATACAATTAAATGTCCATTAATAATTTTAAATGTAAATGTTAGTAATTGTTGGATATATATTTGAAAAATAGTTAATATTTTATAACATTCAAAGAAGGGCGATACATGGGAACGTATTTGGAGCTTCAGAAGAATCCTAAGAAACCTTTTTTGGATGCGTAGGATTTTTGTTAAGTTAAATTTAGAGGTAGAGCCCCAGAACTGTATTCCATAGCAGATAGTAGAATGTATCAGTGAACTGTATAATAACAATAATATTCTAGATGGAAGATAGTGATGCTGCGAGATTATGCCAAGTCGTTTACTAAGAGTCTTAGATAATTCTTTTACATGATTGTTCCATGATAAATCCGGGGATATATGCAATCCTAAGAATTTAAAAGTTTCAGTAAAGGATAGAGGTTGGGAATTGTAGTAAATGGGTAATTCACGAGGTACAGATTGTTTATTCCGTTGTGCAAAGATCATGCATTTAGTTTTATTAAGGTTAAGAGATAATTGATTTAATTGGTTCCCAATTACTTAAGATAATCAGGGATTGATTGATAGAAGTTTGTAGATTCGTAATTGTACTATCAGCATAAGAGAGAGTAACATCATCAGCATAAAAGATAGTAAAAGAGGGCGAAAGAGCGTGTGAAAGGTCATATATAAAAAGACTGAAAAGCAGCGGAGATAGTATTGATCCTTGGGGAACACCTAGGTTACGTACTAAAGTTCTGGAGGTTATATTTCCTAAAGTTAAAGTATACTTTCGATCGGTTAAAAATTCAGTTAGCCAGTTTAGTGGGGGACCCCGTATGTTATAGAAGTTGGAAAGTTTATAAATCAGGAGGTTTATTGGGACAGAATCAAAGGCTTTTGAGAAGTCCAGGAATATAGTAATTACATGCCTGTTTTCGGTCATATTCATTGTTATATATTCCATTAATTCATAAATAGCAGTATCGGTACCACGTTTTGGTGTAAAACCATGCTGTGCCGAGGAGATTAATTTTTTATTAAACACATAGTTGGATAAACGACTAAAATAGAGTTTCTCGAAAATTTTAGAGAATATAGGAACAATTGAGATGGGTCGATAGTTACCAAAGTCCATTGAATTTTCTTGTTTAAATATAGGGATAATCTTAGCATGCCGAAGACTTTTAGGAAAGGTTCCACAAACAATAGAGGTGTTAAAAATGTGAGTTAGGGGAGTTGCTAAGCTAAAGGCTACTGATTTTATTACATCTGCTCGAAATCCGAGGGGGTCAGTACTAACCGAAGGTTTTAGTTGACGTATAATTTTTATAATTCTTCGGGGGAGGTTGGTGAGATAAAAAAGGAAAGAGGAACAGAGGGAGTAACATACGGATAATGTAATATTAAGTTGGGTTCATTCATAGTGGAAGGTAATAGTGTTTCCAGAAACTCCGTTAACAAAGTTGGGGTAATTTCAGTAGGGTCAGAAAAAGGAATAGTTGGTGAGCGAGAGCCATGAATTAATCGGTTGATTGCTCTCCATTTATGTTTACAGTTTGAAACTTTATGAAAGAAAGGATCAAAATAAGCTTGCTTAGTTGATTTGATAATATTGCGGGTAAAATTTGAGAAGGATTGAAATCTAGCCTTCGTTCGCTGACAAGGGTTACGATGATATTTTTTGTATAAAGCATTTTTATGTGTGATTAGATTGAATACATAATCATTCATCCAAGGTTTTCTAAAAGGTTGTTTGATTCTAGAGGGTGTGGAAATAAAAGGGAAATAGCGATTTAAACCGGCTAAAATTTATTTTATAAAATTATCCATTAGGATATCAGCATTGCTGAGATTTCCAAAAATCGCTGACCAGTCAGATAATTCGAGGAAGGAATGGAAAATAGCTAATCTAAAGGGAGTGATTAACCTATGTTTACTTGTTGGGAATGATGGTTTAGAAACTGTTAGGGGGGCATAGATGAAAAAAAAATAGGGAAATGGTCTGAGATGGACAAGTCAATACAGCCACTTAAGCAATTATCAGTAAGGGTAGCAAAACATTGATCGATGGCAGAATATGTATTATGAGCTGGGGAGTAATGGGTAAAAAAAGAAATTGTATGGGAGAGTCCAGAACTGGACATTAAGTCTAAAAGATAATTTAAACTAGGTGAAGATTTGGAAAAATCAATATTAAAGTCACCCATAATAATTAGTTTTTTATTTGTCAAAGTAAGGTCTAGAAGCATTGAAGAAATGTAATATAAAAAAATTGGGAAGTGACCAGATGGAGGACGGTAAACTGTACTGAAAATGAGATTGTTGTTAATAGTGACCGACAAAATCTCATAATTAGGGGTAATTTCAGTATAATTAGTGCAGAGGGTGTAATGCATTGAATTTGCAATAAACAGTGCAATACCTCCTCCTTTTTTTGTGCGGCGATGGATGGCTATAGAAGTATAATCATCAATAGCGGGGATTTCATAGTTAGAATTCGTCCAGGTCTCCGTTAAAGCAATTATATGGGGAGGGATTTTAAGAAGGGATAGAGACAGGAGAAAGGGGGTAAAATTTGTCTTAATACTTCGGATGTTCAGACAGTAAGTAAATAAGGGAGGTTTAATTAGATCAGAATAGCGAGTGGAGTAAAGGGAGTTGAAATTGTTAAGTGAAATAGGATAATTATAGCAGTAATAGCAGTTTGTCGTAGTAGCAGTTTGCTGACAGGTATCAAAAGAGACTATACTGGAATTAAAAAGAGTTGATGGGGAGCCGGGGGCTGCCGTGGCTGTGAGTGGGAGATTAGTGAAGATTGAGGTAGATGGTAGTAGAAAGAATAGAAGTAGCAGATCAAAATTTCGGGAGACGTGATTATTGTACAGTTGTTAGCGTAAACAGGGGTAGGTAATAGTAAAAATAATACAAACTAACTGAATAATCTCCAAATAACGGCTACAGGTCGGGTGAGATTGAATTGTTACCTAAACGTTGAAGATCAGTTGAGTTCTGTATGATGATAATTTTCCCTGTTGGAACTTTCGTGAGAATTCTCCCATTAGAAGCCCAGACATTACGGGGGCCGAGTTTGGATTTGGCAGAGCATAGAAGGCGGTATCGGGAGGGCGTCAGTTCCTCCGCAATATGGATGGGTGTGCCTTTTAGCATTTTCCGGTTTTTTATTATGAGAACTTTTTGCAGAGGGGAGGTGAACTGCAGCAGGATTGGGCGAGTCTTGTTGGGAGCACGATGGCCAATGCGGAATGCAGTGTAAATTGACGAAGAGTCCAGTGGAACATCGAGCTTAAAGGAAAATAAGTTTAGACATTCAGAAACTGTGTTCTCAGTCGGAGTCTCTGGAAGACCGTATATCCTTATATTGGAAAGTCGCCGATATTGATCGAAATCGTCAATGTTCTGTTGCATGGTGGAAAGTAAATCACAGGGAACCGGAGCGGTGGAGAGATCCAAAGAAGAGGGCGGCAAGTTGAAGTTTGAAATTGTAGAGTCAATTTTGTCAATTCAGGCGATTGCTGAATTCATCGAGGCGAGCCTCAGCTGAAGAAATACGGTTGATAATGTCAGTAAATAGGGTGTCGATCTTAATGGTAAGACGCTGAAGAAGAGAGTTGAATAGGCTATCAATATTGGCCGGATTTGTGAAGTAATTTGCGACTGCTTTCTCAATGGCGGGACAGACAGATTCGTCTAAGGAAAATGATGAGGGCGAGCTCAAAACAGTACTGCGGGTCAATGGTTTACCATGCGCACCTTTGTGTTTTGCTTCGCGTGACGACATAATAATAAATTAAGGATTGAATTAAATATTTGGTAAAGAATTGTAGGAGAATGCCGGACAAAGGTAAGAAAACAAAAATCGACCAAGCTACCTCTAAATTTTTAGAGTGAGATCACATGTGGCTAGTTGTATTCAGGACGATAACAATGGAGTAGGTAAATTAGCTGTCGGATTTCACAACAATAGACGCCAGAAAACAGATTATAAAGTCAAATTGATTGTTTAAAATTAAAGTTCTTATGGCGATTTAACCAGATATAATTTAGGATTCAATAGAAATCGGAAAATACACAACCTACAGATTCGTGAGATGATCCCAACGAGGCGCAGAAGCTACACTAACCTACAGTATTAAAAGCAGTGGATTTAAAACAGGTAGGCACAACCAGAAGCAGTCAGAACGCGAAAGAGATGAGAAACGATGTTGAAAGCGTGGCAGTTTCTTTTCTTTTCTTATTGATAATGTAAATTTAAGAATTTCTTTGTTTGTTGACCATTTTTTAAAAAAGGTGATGATTATTTCAGTGATTTATTCGAATTTATATTCCTGTAAAGACCCAAAATTAATGGGGTTTTTTCGAGTCCATCGAGATTATTATGAACAACGTCCTGTTCTAACCAATCAGCTACTGAATAGCGATGATGGTCCGATGCCGATAGCTCTTCTTTAGTTGCCATTAGCAAAATTCCTTCTTAAAAACAATGTCTCTATTTGTGTTTTTAAAAGTTCTCGAATTGGACTAGTCTTTCATCCTTAATTGTACTGTATATTTTATGGCTCTTTCTCTCGTTATTTATTTATTGGTGAAGGAGGCATAGCCGCCTACTTGCACGTCTGGGGCATTAAACATCTGTTATGAAGAGTTCCTTGCTCATTATTTCTTGTGTCATTTTACGCTTTTTGCTTTTGCAATATTCAACAAGAACTTCAGTCGTTGCTTAAGATAGTGATCCTTAATAACTTTGAACTGGATCTTGTTAGTTAGCGAATAAAATTATTGAAATAAGCAGTTTACCTTTCCTGTGAAGTCGTTTCTGTACTTTTCTTCCTTCGAAAAAGGTTATTCGCTCGATCTTCGACTATCGTAGCAGTTTGTTAAAGATTTCACTATTAATAGGCGAGGTTTGACGAACCTTGATATCCTCGAAATTGTCAATTCATCTGATTTAATTAATTTGGACTTAGGAATAAGCACGATGAACTTGCTTTAAAAAAAAAACAGGTTTTTTCCGCTTAAAAACTTTGTAAACTTCTCAAATATCATCGGCATACTTTCCATTATACAAGTACTTGATTTCACCATCCTCTTTTGCTTACCGGTACATTATTTTTGCAGTGCTGGCGGAAAGAATGTGCACTTAATGCAGAAATTTAATTTTACTTATTTTTTCCAAATTGCTAAGTAGTGAATTTTTTCAAAGATTAGTAATCTCAAGAACATTTAGCAGTTTATCAATAGCGCTTGGTGTTCACAGGGGGCAGCATTTAAATCTTTTAAAGGTCAAGTGATATGAATTTTGACTTAATGATTTTATGGTGTCATATTAAGAAGGCAACGGAAAAAAAACTTATGGGATACTCGACCGAAGTGAAACTTCAAGTGCATGATAATAGTCAGTAAAAAATATTGGATGATGTATACAGTGAAAAGGATTAGTTGCTAATAATGATTAAAAATACAATCATTTAAAACATGAGAGATTTATTTTAGAAAATCAAAATATTTATACAAATACAAGTTTATGATCTAGCTACAATTCAATGTCTTATTATAAATGTTATCAGTGTTATAAAAGCTTCAGCGAAATATAAATAATGCTTTAAATTACACTTGATTATACAATAAACTAAAATATGTACTTTTGACATTGAAACGAGGTATCCAGCAATAGAATAAATCAAAAAATTATTAATGAAAAAAAAAGTTAAAAATGCGTGTTAATACATTGCTAAAACGATGTTAACAAAAAAAAAAGAAATTACTCTTGTGGACGGAAACATGAAAACAAATCTATTTTGTGGGATCCTGGAAAAACGTGTCCAATCATTCAGCAGAAAATCCTATAAAGATATATCAGACATTGAATTACATACATTAACAAATAATTTTTCTGCAAGTAGCCCAAATTAGAAACGATTAAAAAAAAATTGAGCATAAGCTTAACATCTGAACATCCCCGTCACCCAAATGTGTGGGTTTCCTGTTTCGTGCACACTTTTGGTGAAATGAGGTGTATAATTATTTTCCTACTGCTGCCATTTTTCCAGCGTTAAAAAATAATAAGTAATAAATAAATAAATCTAAAATTAAATAATCAAAAATAAAAAAGCTGACGTTTCGGATAGAGAATTCCCTTTATCATAACAAAAAACTTAATTCTCTAAAAGCAAAGAGAATATTAGAGAATTATCCTGAAGTATGAAAGAAGTACTTAAGGACGACCTGTGATCCCATTAACACGTTTTACCTTAAACTAAAAATATACTCACTCAGCTTGAAACCTCCTCTCAAATTGATATTAAAACCCGCCTTTTCCTCCTTGAGGCGCAGGTCTTACCGCTTTCGTGACCAGCGAGTTGCGGGTTCGAATCCCGCCAAGGGCATGGATGTTTGTGTTTGTCTATTTTCATCGTCATCCTTTCATCCCATACGGCTAGTCTCCTGGAAGAGGGAGATGCGAGCTGGAAATCCATCCACTTCTTCCCAAGATTCATAAACTGGCAAGCCCGGCCGTCCGATCATCTCTTGTAACAACACCCTCTGTGAGCCGCTATCTGCTTATGTCGACTATCACATATGCCACATCCCACCCAGTCTTTCTTCCTATAGCAAAGACACTAACGATTTTCTCTCCCATATCCAGCGCCTTAATTACGATTTTAAGAACGTCTTCCTTTGCACTCTTAATGTCTCTTCTCTCTATACTAACATTCCTCATGATGATGAGATTGAAGCTGTTCGCAACAGCCTCACGGCTAACAAACCTTTTCAAGTTCTGTCACATGTAAACCAATGGGTATGGTAAAATTACAGAATGGCGCAGTGGAAAATAAAGAATTACGTGAAAGCGGGCGGATAAATGAAAAATATAAATTTTAATGAACAAAAGATAAAACTTAGGATAAATGAAAAGCAGATAATAAATTATTACAAAAATACACTGGGCTTGGCTAATAAAAAGACTTCTTAACTTAAAAGCAACCCACGTATAAGAAATCAATCACCTAATTTACTATATGCTAATTATCATACAAAACATGAATGAGTGACGTATACTTTACAATCTTTAAACCTTTTTTTTTTTTTAAAAAAAAAGGACAATTGGCTAAATTTAAGCGAATAAATCTTCAATTTCAACAAATGCTTAACTAAAACTTATAGAAAAACATGGCATACTTAAGAATAAAAAGAACCAAAGAAACATCTTCATGCCATTGCATAATTAGGGTTCATAAAGTAAAGATAGACATTTTCGTAACGCAGTTATAATAATTCTCTCAGGACGAAAAACAAGTAACAAACAATTCTTAAATTTAAGCCGAGAGCATACTTAAGAATTTTCCCTGCAATGGGAAAAAGAAACACATCAAATTCTTACTGGCACAGAATCATTTCATCAACTAAAGCTAATGCTCCATAGTCCTTTTCTTAAATTAATTATTCTTAAGTCCAGTCCGGTTGGTTACACACAAAGTCACATAAAAGGGTATTTCAAAAAGATCAATCACAAAGATTCACACACCAATGAATTTTCTAAGATTTCTAGCTCTATGTCACAAACTTAAAAATTACACATTGGAGAACCACAAACGTCACTAAATGCGAAGAGCGGGAAAGCCTTACTAAAAAGTCACAGTCAAGAGTCTTATCTTTTAATGAATGACAAAATGAGGTGTCCGAATTAAGTACATCACCGCTTTCCTTTACGCTCTTTCTATAAGGAATAAATACTGATTAGAAAAAGAATTCACTCCCCTTTCCACCTTATTTATTTTTAAAAATCAGGGACGTTCGTGACCAAGGAAGAGTAGCCTCGTCTCTTCCTAACGATGAACGGCATTAAATTGCGGCGTCATCCACGGGCTGCTAGATTTAGCTTGAGCCACAGAAAAACGTATTCAAACGTGCGTAGCCAATAATTACTCCCGCACAAAGCTCTCTTCGAGCTAAGCTCTCGAACACGCTCCTGTAATGGTGAGCGCTCCCGTTTAATGAAAACTCTGTACTCACAGATGCAGGGAAGGTCGGAACTTCAGCTGGCACTGGTTCGTTCGGGAACACCGCTCTAATGTCGTACGCTCCAGGCTCCTGGCTACCGTCACTGCTTGTTGCGTGTAGAACGCCAGAATTCGCCCCCTTCAATGCTTTACCGCGTGACTCGGCCGTCGTCTCGTTCTCCGCTGGCTCGTTCACTCGGGGTTCCGTACGACTCGTGTTTCGGGAGACCGACTCCGTCGCCGACGAAATCACACATAGCTGGTGCCGATGCTCGGTTCTGCTCTTTGCCATCCAACCTTCATCGTCCGAAGCTGGCTCCTGTCTCTCCCCTGTCGTCGTCGATCCTTTCAATTTTGGCTCTCGTTGCCGCTCTCGTTTTTCATTGGAGCAGGCGTGATGATGCTGTTGACGCGTCGTCTGGAGCTCCGCCCGCCTCCCGGTGTTGTAGAAAACGCGGGTCGGAAATCCAGCACGAGCGACGTGGGAAATCGAGCTGGTGTTTGATTTCCGTGACAAGTTCCTTCTGCTGACACCATATACCTTCTCCTTCGCACCATCCTCACCTCCAATTTCTTCACTTTTACCAATGAGTTTTATATCCTGTACAGTGGCACTGCTATAGGCTCCAAAATGGCGCCCAACTATGCCAATATTTTCATAGGAGAGGTGGAAACCAAATTACTTTCGACGTCTCCCTTGAAGCCGTTGGCCTGGCTGCGGTATATTGATGATGTTTTCCTGATCTGGCCACATAATGAAAGCTCACTCCTATCTTTTATCGCCCACTCTAATCCCGACCATCCCTCCATCAAGTTTTCTTACAATTATTCTATCACGACGGTTCAACTTTTGGACGTCTCTATCACTAACAATAAATTGTCTACAATTCTCTGCTTGTATAAGAAGCCCACCGACCAGCACCAGTACTTACATATGACAGCTGCCATCCACGCCATTACAAGGATAACATCCCTTTAGATCAGTTAATTCGCATCCATAGAATATGCATTAATCAATCTGACAAGGACTTCCATGCTAAGGCCCTTATCCACTCCTTTAAAGTAAGAGGCTACTCCAAATCTAAACTGTTCTGAAAGGGTTTCTCTCATACGCGCTTCTATCTATAAACATTGTAATTCCCCTTCTAACAACAATCCCAAAACTTTTCCAGCCATGGCAACACTTACGCTAGTTCTTCTTTATCATCCAACCCTCAATAGTATTAAAAATGTCGCCCTGAGGACCACTGCCCAACTCGACAGAAGAATTGCAATTAATACTTCCATTGCTGAAGATTTCGGAATACCTACCATTGGAAACCACGTTCAAGAGTCGCTGAAGAAGCTGCTTCCGAAGATTAAGGAGCATCCTAATCCATTGGTTGCAAATATTCTGGATCACCGGCTCACCTTTAGAAGTTCCCCCAGGTATCGCAGGCCTCGTCACATCCTGGACGTCAACTTCGACGACATCCAAAAAGGCCATCTTTCCAACCTACTGGATCACCTAGCTCTTCCATGTCCTTTCGTCAATCAACAGTCAACTCTGTCGTCCTCATAGGAAAGGACTCCTTTTTATCCTCTGGATGACTTAACGAAGTTCGACTGGCTTCTTTCCTAATTCAGCGGCTATTACTTGGACGAGTATGGCAGTGAAAGCATAGCTTCCGGCCCGCTGGTTTTGATTTTTCCCTGCGCTGTTCGATTGCCGATTGTACTCCTTTCATAACTTCAGGATAAATCTCTAATATTCTCTTTAGAGAATTATCCTTGCTTGCTTTGATAAAGGATAGTCTCTATCCGAAACGTCAGCTTTTTTATTTATTATTGACTAGCTGATTACCCGCGGCTTTGCCCGCTATGGGTGAAAGAAAAAAAAACGTGCTACTAAAATTAAGAAAAACTTAAATTAATCTACTAAAGTTAGCAATAATACGATTACATACAAAATTTTACAAAATCATCAAAATTGTTATAAAAAATAAAAGATTATACAAAAACAGAATATATTAAATACAAACTTGTTCAAATACTGTAATTGGCAGTTATTTACAAAAAATTAATAAATGTTAGTTACGCATAAAAGTCCATTATTTTGGCATAGAATGTGTAAATCGAATGCATTTGGGTACACTATATTTTTGTCAGCCCATTAGGAGCATAAATATACAAATCTTTCGGTGTACTCTCTCGAGAACACGCTACATATAATTGTCCGTGTAAAAACCATGGGAATTCCAAATTTATGCCAAAAGATTGGCCTTGTGCTTTGTTAATTGTCATTGCAAAAGCAAATCGCACAGGAAATTGTAATCTAGATAATTGTTGTCTGGATGATATTAGGCATATATTTAGTATGAGTGTCTAGTATTTTATTTACATTCTCATTCTTTGGTGCAAGAATTTTGCGTTGTCAAAGTCACTGTCGTCCTCAATTTTTGTTGCTATGTTCGGGAACACTTTATGAATAATTATTTCTCGAACAGTATACAGAAATCAGGTGAGAGAGAAATTAAACCTGACGCAACCGTGATTAATTTTCCATCTCATTAATTACGACTGAGTAGCCTATATGTAGTTGTTTACAAATTTTACAGTGTTGTCACCAAGAATACGCACCCTCATATTAGTAATTAATTTTTTGTATGACATATTTCCAAATGGTGAATACTCTGAGGCAAGCGCTGAGTTCATCTGCAGATGTTTCTTGGAATTGGAAGGGTTTGCGAAAATCTCTTGCGAGCAAAACAACAGCCCTCCCATTATTCTTCCAGGATCTCTTAGGTTTCTCATTGTTAGATCTAAGGCGTTGTAAAACGCTTATGTCATACCTTCGTTCTCTTAATACATCCCTGTCCATTGCGTCAAACACTGATCTACTATAAGCTGGCAGTCTCAGTTGAAGTAGTGTTTTTTAGAATTTGTTACGTTGTAGTATTATTAAAAAGTTTGGACTGTAGCCAAAATCATGCAATAGAGGGGGCATAAATTGACTCTTCGATTGTGATCCTGAATATATAATCCTATATTCAGGATCTCTATTCAGAAAATATAGCAGATCAACAAAGGAGTTCGCATGTGTGCACAGATCAGAGGATTAAGATCATGATGCAACCGAATAAACTAATGCGTATAGTCGTGAGATGATAACTCCATTTGATGGCAAAAACTGTCAGTGGACAAACAAACAACTACAAACGGAAAATGAGGGCGCGTTCGACATCGCGCACTAAACGCCTTTGTGCGTCCACTAAACGCACTAACATATTCGTCATGGAACCCGCGCGTGTTCGTCATCTTGAGTATGCGCACTACCGGGCGTTTCGTGCGCGCACCAAATGACCCTAGGTTAGGAGCAGAGTCGTTTAGTGCGTTGCAAGATGGCGCTTCCCTAGAGCTTCAAATGTAGCGATAGATAGTTCGGAGTTTTAGTTATAGTACATGTACCGTTAAAGAGCCTACAGGTATAATAAAATAATTGAAATCTGTATATCGTTTAAACTGACATTGAAATCTACTGCGTAATGATCGATTTCGGCGTGTTATATGAATGCAGATGTTATGATGGGTATTATTTTGAGCAGTAGGCTTACTATTCATGATAGCACGGGTGAGGTGAACATCCCACTTTCGTGATCTTTACCGTTTTTCATGACACACACAAAATGCACTACACTTTTTTCACCGCTCGCTCTGAGGGAGGTCACTAGGTGCATTTAGTGTGCACATGTCGAATGCGCCCTGAATTTTATATTTAAGATTTATTTATTTATTTATTTATTACTTTTTATAATTATCCCCATTAAAACGTGAATCATTAAGGCAAACGTAACCTTCACTGTTTTCTTCTTGGATTTTAGCACGGTCTGTAGATATTCATGGTCATCGAGCTCCATTGTTAAAATGTCGCTAAAGTTTCTAGCTCCCGGTAGGGCGGGAACTCTATTGAAAAGTGGCGCTGCATGTACAATCGGCCCAAAAACGCCTGCAGCGCCGCCCTATCGTCAGACAGAAACTTTACTTTCATTTCCAGTTTCAAAGAAAAACCTCCTTCGCAGGTCGCGATCGGCCCTGGTGCGATCTATGCGGCACCCGGCGCGATCTGTTTTCCTTAGCTTCTCGAAACAATGGAAAATGGCCGAAGCTCGATGATCATGAATACTAAAGACCGTGATTTTAGCAATCAGTATTTGATTCGTTTGTTGGAAACAATGAAAGTTTCATTGTTGCTTGGACTAAGATTGTCAGGTGACTTTTCAGTGCCGAGCACGGTCTCCTTGATTTATTTATTTATTTATTGATTTAATCTTGGACTAAGATTATTTTATTTTTGATTTATTTATTTATTTATTTATTACTTATTATTTAGTGCATGCCAGGGTTTTTGTGCTTCGCCTTCTCGACACCCATCAATCAAACATGAGAAAGTAGAATAGGAATGTCTTTAAGACCAACCTTTCATCTCTGCCTTCATCGATAAAATTGATTTTAAAATTTGAAATTTAAGGAATTTTCAAATTAATAAATAATTTGAATAAAACATTCTCTCGGAATGACTTTATTAAATCAACAATCACTAAACTTTGAATTTTACGGATAGTCTTCGCTTCGCAACAATCAAATATTTTATTCAAATTATTTACAAAATTGAAAATTACTTAACTTTCAAATTTTAAACTCAATTTTATCGATGAAGGCAAAGAGATGGAAGGTCAGTCTTAGAAACATTACTATTCTACTTTTCGATGGTCTATCCGAATCTGAAGTAAGATTCAAAAAATTTGAAAAAAAAAGAAAGCACCAAACGACCGACTGCGCAAATCCAGTAACGGATGTTTCTAACATCGTTGATAAATAAAACTGTTCATCACCGCTTTGCATTATTTTATTAAAATTACCTTTGTTGTAAAGTGCTATGTGGTATATTCACGGTATTTTTTTTTAGTTTTTTGCCTTTTTGCAAATGTATATGGCGGATTTGATTCCAACTGCTGTCATTTACGAGCTCGAAAATTTCGTACGTGTCTTGTAGACTTTTTAGCTTCCGTTTTATTTATTTATTTTTTGTTTGGAATTGCTTCTTCAGTTCGCTTATGAGCTCTATACGCTGTCATTGCTTACAGTTCTGCAGCTGTTTTTGACGCCGAACTCTCTGTTTGATTTACATAACTACAATTATTATAAGACTATCAATGAGAGCTGTACGTTCGGGTAACACGAATGCATATACCTATTATTATTATTATTATTATTATTATTATTATTATTATTATAAAATAAAATTAGTATTTACTTTTGCATTTCATTGATATTACTTGACGACGGGTTTCTTTTATTTTCATCTTCATCTTTTTCCATTGCCACTGTATTTTAGCACTGATCAGTGTTAAACCCATTGTTTGAATCGCTAGGCAACGGCCCAGAAACTGATCTCATACTTACCAGCGGAATAGTGCATTGTTATTCGTATTTCTACCAAAAATAAAGCCCTGAATTTCCACTATCTAGATGATGTAACAATGCATTATATTTCAATGCGAATACCTTTACTCTCGGTGGTAATGCTCCATCTCGGATGTTAACAATCAGTGTTTTCCGTTTGTTGGAAACAATGAAGGTTGGATTGCTGGAACTATGTCACTTCCGTAACACGAAAAGCGTTTCATGCTAGCACGGTCTATATATATTCATGGTCATCGAGCTTCGGCCATTTTTCATTGTTTCGAGTAGCTAAGGCAAACAGATCGCGCAGGTGCCGCATAGATTGCACTAGGGCCGACCGTGACCTGCGATAGAGGTTTTTCATTGAAACTGAAAATGAAAGTAAAGTTTCTGTCTGCCGATAGGGCGGCGCTGCAGGCGTATCTGGGCCGATTGTACATGCAGCGCCACTTTTCAATAGAGTTCCCGCCCTATTGGGAGCTTGAAACTTTAGCTTCATTTAAACAATGGAGCTCGATGACCATGAATATCTATAGACCGTGCATGCTAGCATTTCACCAACACCACCTAAAGATAAGGCCTTAGTACTCGGTGAGAACTGCGTCATCAAACTAAGACAGACAATGCAACTTTCATTGTTTGTAATAAATGAAATGCACGGAACGGTTTTTCTTTTGTTGTAAACAATGAAAGTTGCATTGTCTGTCTCAGTTTGATGACGCAGTGCTCACCGAGTGCTAAGGCCTTGTTTTTAGGTGGTGTTGATTTCACTCCCCAAGGCATTGTCGCCGCATAAGAAGTTTCACTTCAAAAAAATATCTTTAAAAGTAATTAATAACCATTTCCTTAATTTATTATTTTATTTTATTAATTTTAGAAGGACTTTTGCAAGGGAGCGCCGTAACATTTCGCTTCGGTAATCTCCATAAATTTTCCGGTGCTGATGTCATGTATAATACACTGAATTAGCAAAACTCATGGGATAGTTACTTAATATCTGGTCGGGTCACCTCTGGCCCTGTGGAGTGCAGCAATACGGCGTGGTAGTGAGTCTGCAAGTCCCTGGTACACTTCTGGAGGCAGTTGACACCAGATAGTCTGCAGAGCCGAAGATAGTTGCTGCCCGTTCGTGGGCGGATGATCCAGTGCCCGGAGCCTGACTTCAACAGGATTCCAGATATGCTCGATGGGATTCATGTTCAGGGCTCCGGGCTGGCCAGCTCAGTTGTTGGACCTCTCCTGCATGCTCCTCGAACCATTCACGGACGACATTGGAGTGATGTGGTGGGGCATTGTCATCTTGAAAGACTGCTACGTCGTCAGGGTGTTGAAATGTCAAAAACGGGTGCAGACGGTCTCCGATGAGTTGACGATACCGTGGACCATTCAACGTTTGGTCCAGGATAACGAGAGGGCCCATTCCAAACCAGGAAAATGCACCCCAGACCATCACTGACGCCCCACCACCCTGCACCACCACCTATTGACATGCGGGATCCATCGTTTCGTGAGGTCTGTGCCACACACGGTGCCTCCCATCAGCGTGGTACAGTTGATATCGTGACTCATCTGACCATATGACGTTACACCACTGTTGCAGAGTCCAGCCAAGATGGTTGGTGGCAAATGCACGCCGGAGTGTCCGATGACTCTGGGTAAGCATTGGCACCCGTGTAGGGCGACGGCTGCCAAACCCGAGGGCATGCAGATTCCGACGGATTGTCCACCGAGAGACGTTTCTAGTGCGGCCAGTATTGAACTGGTCTGTGATTTGCTGCACTGTTGCGCTCCTGTCTCTCTGAATCATTCGTCCCAGGTGTCGCCGGTCACGATCATTCAGGGCAGCTGGACGCCCGGTATGGTGCCTGTTGTGGACTGTGATGCCTTCATCCAGCCATTCCCGATACACCCTGGAGACAGTTGAGCGGGGAAAGCAAAATTACTGCACCACTGCCGAAATGGAACATCCCATGCGTCGGACACCTACTATCATACCCCGTTCAAAAGACGTCAACTCGCGACGACGTGCCATTTCTGATTAATCACTTATCCAAGCTCTTCCCACAACGTCTAATGGTCCATTCCCAGAATCCGTTACCCCTATGAATTCGTGAGCCATGCCCATCAATCACTGTGCTTGCTATGCCATGAGTTTTGCTAACTCAGTGTATAAATCTGTGTGTTAGATCGAAAATCAATATCTCGTTTCTGTCATCACTTTCATGCAAACAATCAAAATAATTTAAGTAAACTGAACCCTCAAATATATTATCCATATATATATATATATATTATAAATCAGAGTCCGTTGGAACGTTTGTCCTTTTATAACTCAGAAAATACTCAAGGAATCTCCACGAAATTTTCCATGTACGTAGTTAGTGCCACCTTGGACTAATTCAATGCTAGATTCGTTCTCCCTACTTCGTTCCAGTTGACGTAAAAGACCCGTGGCGCCACCTATATCGGCTAAGGCGTCTTCAGAACACACGGCCTGAAAGCAACGCAAATTAATCACTACAACTCGATTTTATTGCTTTTTTTTTTTAATTCAAAAAAAAATTTTAGAATAAGTTAAAAAAAATGGTTGAGGAACTATTTACTGCATCAATTTGCATTGTTAATGAATGCACAGATGGTAAGGAAAATTGCAATATTAATTTCTTTATTTGAACATGTTTTAGCTTGGACTAATATGTAAAAGAATTAGTCTGTAACAGGTTAATTGAAATTCTACATATTATTATATGTTTTTTTCGATTCAAATTTAAGGAATTTAAAGAATTGTTTAAAATATTTTTATTTTATATGTAATTTTTTATATTTTTTAATATTTTTTATATTTTTTTAATATTTTTTATATTTTTTGAATTTTATTTTTTATATATTTTAATTTTATATTTTTTAATTTTTATATATAATATTTTCATGTTTGTTACAATAAACAATTTTAAGTTTTAATGAAGTATTTTATTTCAATCTATTTTTTAAAAATACATAAAATCAAAATATATAAATTCTTCATTTATTTCAATATTACTATCGTTCTGAATTCTTCAACAACAGGAAAAAAAATACAAAACAAAAACAAAAGACAGTAGAAAAAACCTAACATAATAAAAAAATTAAAAAAAAGTACACATTTCTTATTTCAATTAATAATTTTTAATATTGCCAGAAAACATTTATTGGGTATTATGCAAAGGCTGTGAAGTATGGTTTCACAGCATTTGCGTAAAGTATCAAAATGAAGATAATTTCATATGCCAACATGCACAGGTGAAGAAGCAGGACCCACAATAAAGACAAAGGTTTACACTGTATTTAAAACTAAAGCTAATAAATTTTTTTGCATGTGCATTTCACGGAAATGTTTTCCAATTTTAAAAATTTAAGTCCTAACTTAACATAAAAATTTTTTTAAACCCTTATAACATTAAACAATTTAAAAATGTAAAAATATACTAATAATCTCTTTTCAATTTAATATTTAAATAATTTTTTCCAATCAAAATACATATTAATTATTTCAGGAGAAATTCAGTATTCAAATTGACAAAGAAAAGTTCCCCACAATGATTGCGAATGCAATTAATAAAATTAAAACCTCTAAAGGCTGCACGGAGAGTGAAGAACTTTGCCAAAAATTATTGGAAGGATTTGACGAAGACTATGGAGAAGCTTTTCAAGAAGAAATAACCAGCAGCATATCGGCTTGTACTTCCAAAAAAAAACAATTTGATTTGGCTAAACGATATCCGCAAGGAGCAAAATTTTCAAAGTTTATGTTCGAAATTAATATTTGGGACGAGTTGCCCGAATGCCAAGCAGTGGTGCAACTTTTTATAACCAACTTTACGGAAGAAATTTTTAATGAAGAGCAGATGACAGTTTGCCTTTAGCCTAAACCTTTAAGTGCTAATGAATTAGAGGGGTTAAGGCAAATAGCTTCTGCAATATTTTAAATGAAATCACACTGCTCATTAAAGTATTTAATATGCAGAATTTCAGGCATGCACACAGTTATGAAAACAACTCTATCATCATGGACTAATTACTTATTAGTCCAAGGTATCACTGTTTGCTACAATTTTTTTTTGTAGCTATGTGAGAAAAATGAGTGTGCTTTCATACCCATTAGAGCATATTTCAGTAATATCTATAAACATTTTCCATTTGAAAGTAAATATGTTTCAAATCTGAAAATTGTAATAATAAAATTTTGCTTGTACAATATTTTCAATTTAAACAAAATTGCACATTAAATTATTTAAATTGCAGAATTTCACAAAGAGATACCATTCATGAAAAAATGCAGTATCAAAAATTATTATTAATTGAAATAAGAAATGTGTACATTTCAATTTTTTCAGTGGTTTTTATTTTACTTTTTTTTTATTGCTATTACAGAACAGAGTTGCTATTAGCTTGGTAGAAATAAAACAAATAACAGAAAATTCATTAATTTCTGTGTTAATAAAAACATGTATTCTAATTTCTTTGTTAACGATAAAATGAAATTGAATTTATACATTTTGAATTATATTTTAATTGAAAACAAACTTGCAATTAGCAATATGAAAAAATTATCGATATTTCTTTAAAATACACAAATTTCAATCAAAACAACAGATTTCATAACAGGTAACAAGATGTACAATTGTACAATTTCAATTATTCTATTCTAAATCGCCTGAAATTAAATTAATTTTTTTTTTTTGCAATTTTCCTTATCCAGAAAAAATTGATTAACGATGTAATTGGAAGCTGGACATTGTGCCTTATGCATGTTATTTTTAAAACTGTTTTTTTAATTTTAAAAAAGCAATAAAAAATAATTTATTGGGTAAATTAGCGTTGCCTTCTGAAGCCGCCTTAGCCGATGTAGGTGGCGCCACGGTCTTTTACGTCATCTGGAACGAGGTATGGAGAACGGGATATCGTCGAGTGCAACGTCCATTATTTATTAGTCCAAGGTGCCACTGTGCTTTCAGTAGGGTACTCTTCAGGGCCGTAGCCAAAACGTTATCTTGGGGGGGGGGGGGGCGGTTTTCAAAAAGGCCGGACCTATTTTCAAAAATTCCGGACCTTTTTTCAAAAATTCCGGACCTTTTTCGGAATGAGTCGGACCTTTTTCCATAATGGGGTGGTCGTCGATCCCCCTCGACTCCCCCCCTGGCTACGGGCCTGCTCTTTATACCGTGTTTATATCAATTTTTAAAGTTATTCTTATTTTTCGTAAAAGTTGAATTGTTTTCAAAGGATGTCACTTATCTTATCGAAAAAAAGAGAATCACATGGCAGTAACTCAAAAGGATAAAACAGCACAAGTCTACTCCCTAAGCGCCATCCTTTGTTGTAATTTGGCATTCTTGCCCAACATAAATGCATTGCCGATCGATCTAAAGCAGGGCCGTCCAAATCGTGCACGTCGCCCGCGTGCAACATAAAATGCTCGAGGGCAGAGCTCACGGGCAAAGCCGAGGAGATAGTCCAAAACTCAGGAGGGGAGTGGGTATAGTTTTTCCTATGCAGTGTTGCCAGACTTTAGAGCGCGATTGCATTAAATGAGGCATTGTTTCTTTTGTTACTGATACTTGCTTGTTCTTCGTCTCGCATAACATGGCGCACATTCCTAAAAAGCATAAAATCACTGAACCAGTATTTAAAACGGAGTGGGAGAATATGGTTTTTTTTTTCATTGTTCACAGATCGGATTCGAAATGCTTAATATGCAATCGTATCCTATCGGGAAAAAAATACACTTCTACCTGACATCGAGAAAATTGTCACATTAAAACGAAGGAAATAAAATGGTAAACTGCCTCGTTTTTTTTTT